>CAUYRT010046147.1:0-27331 GCA_963574885.1 Lepilemur ruficaudatus
CATCTTGTCCTACTGGAAGATCTTCAGGGACAATAAGAATTTTTCAGCTCCATTATAATCTTTGGCACCATGGTCATCTATGCGATCTGTTATTGACCAGAATGTTGCTATGTAACTGTATGTGATTTCCTTCAGCCCTCACAACCTGCAAGTAGGTGTTGTTTGGTTTGACAGATGAGGAAAGGGAATCCCAAAAAGTCAAGGAATCAGCCTGTGGGCGCTGTGAGCAGCGGCACGCAGACCCCCACACCAGGCCTGAGACTAGGGCCCCTGCTCTTCATAATGGGAGAGAGGAAGAGTGAAATTAAGAGAGAAATGTTGAAATAGTATAAGAAAAATCTGAGAGTTGGTCTCGGCTTTGCTCCTTTCTATGTAGTCGCAAAGGTTGGACACAGCCTGAAAATAGAGAAATAAGTGATTTACCTCAGATGTGTTCCATCTCTTTCCTCCTTAAATGCCTGTTTTCAAAAGCACAAATAAAGGGAAACAACGCTAAAATTAGATCTACTATCATTATCTTAGAAAAGATGATCTTCATTAACTGGAAAAAAATGTTTTTGGAAGGGAGGGAGTAAGAGGTTAGAGGATGGGGCAGGATTTTCTGAGTTCCCCTAAATACGCTACTTCCCCATCCCTGAGAGACTTAGAAGCAGAAGAGAACCACCAGGTGAGGTGGTCCCTTAGGCTGGGACCCCGGCTTCGTGATGCTGCAGCTAGGACTCTGCAACCATGTTTATTTTTAGTTGCTCTTTTAGTTGCTACCAATAGGGGGCACTGAAGGAATACTGAAAGCTGGAACAGGGACCAAGGGACTTGCTTTCTGTTTGTTTGCTGTTCTTGTCAAGTAATGCCCCACAGCCCCTCTTTACCATGGCAGGAGCAGCTAGTCCCATTAGCAATTTTCTCTGGCTTCCAGCTTCTTCCTGCACTCAGAATCAGCCTCATTACATCTCCTTAGAAATACCAGCACTGGGCGGGCCATACCCCATTCTCAGAGATCTGAATCCCAGTTTCATGGGGCATTTCTTCCAGGATGTAACCCCCAAGTCTTCCCTTCATTCTTCAGCCCTAAGGATAGCAGTTGCTGCTATTAAATGGTAGTTACTTTCTCTGTTTCAATCTTAGTATCCCTTTTTAACTTTTTAGTCCTCTGACATGTTTTTTTCTTTTCCCACCATATCCTGCATGATCCAACCTCCATTTAACCAATTCCTGATAGCAAATTCTTTCTGTTAAAATAACTGGTGTGGTTCCGGTTTTCCTGACTGGACTCTTACTGATTCTGTTGTAATTCGAGAACATTTTAGGAAGGACTCTATTATAGCAATACATCAACAGTATTATTTTGAGTTGCTGTTCCTATTTTTTAATTATAAATTGTGTTAGTTTAGCTCCATCATTATCATCTTAAGTCTTGTTGGTTAACTAGAGTGTATATTTGCTGCAAAAGTATTCTGTGCCAATCATTTTTGATATCTAAACTTTAGGACTGGTATGCATTTCAGTTCAAGTATGAAACATTTATGGCCTTGCAGGGGCTAAAGCAGACATATATATGATGTTCCCTTATCTCCTAAACCTTCCTAACTTCAACAGTGACATTTCATTATTTCACCAAGTCTTTCCCCCAACCAGGAAGTGAGAATGGGTGGGGTAACTGGGACTCCGAGCTTTTACCCCTGTGATGGGCTATCCCTGATTTGAGAACCAACAGTTTTCTGTATGCCCCTCTTCCCCAATCTCTTTTCTTCTTCATGGTCCCCTAGGTGCTGGTCTGAAGGCAGTCACCAGTTCACTGGAAGGCTTGTCTTTAATATGTTAACAAACTCACCACTCTGTCCTCAGGATGCCTGTGGCTCTGTAGGATGAGTGTGACTGAGAACTTGCTAGGTATTTTGTTGATGTTTCCCCATGCATTGAATTAATGAGTTTAGTCATAGCTTTCGTTTTTACCTGTGACCCAGAACTCACCTTAGGGAGTTTTAGTGCCTTTAAATCTAACCTCTTACCCACTTCTGTTAACATCAGAAAGTGGCAGTCCTAGTCTCTCCCCATGTCAACCTTCCCACTCAAAATACAATTTTTTAAATTTAATTTAATTTTTTAAATTTTTTTAAAGTTTAATTCCTAAAGGGTTTCAGGGGTGATACATAATAATAATAATAGTAATATTATGAAGTTACTGAATTCTAATTAACACTTTGAGTTAAATACGACACTAAGAATTTTACATTTACTACCTCCTTCAATCCTTGTAACAATTCTGTGAGTTAGTCACATTACTCCAAGTTTCAAAATGAAGAAACATGCTTGGACAGGTCATTCACATAATGAGCAACAGAACTGGAATCTGAATTCTGGTTAATGTAAATTCAAAGTTTGTGCTTTTAATGGTTTCCTTATGTGCCTCTTACACTGAGAAAATAAAGCAAATACATTCGAGATGTGAACTGTAAAATAGCATACCTATAACTACTAAAGTCATAATATTCAATGTATGTAATGAACTATTTCAAACACATTAAACATAAAATGGAAAGACAAGCTAATATTGAGTTTATGTAGGACACACCACTTAGCTGCTACTGTCTTCTAAGAGAGGAAGAGAAACCTTAGGTCGCTAATATAAACAGATTCCTTGGAAAGTAAATTCATTCTGTCAGGAAGGCAAAGGGGAAAGTACCTACCCTGGAATGCAAACATTTGGCTATTAGGAGATAAGTTTTATTATCCTTTAAATGAGACCAGATAGCTCCAGGTCTAACGCCCTTGTAATGTGGAAGAGGAGATATTCCATGGCTTGCCAATTCCCTTTGCTCAAGAAGAAAAATTATCCAAAGACATTAAAATATTCATGGAACATTGTTTCCCTGACATCCTATTGTTTGAATATACTCCGTTTGATTTGTCCATCTCCTGTTGATAGATACATGGGTTGTTTTATTAATGAGTTGTAAGAAGTCCTTTACGTATCCTGGATACAAGTGCTTTGTCAGATATGCATATTGCAAATATTTTTGCCCACTTCGTGGCTTGCCTTTTCATTTTTACAATGATGTCTGTAAGAGCAAAAGTTTTAATTTTGATAAAGTCAGATTTGTCATTTTTTTCTTTATGACTGTGTTGTCAATGGAAAAGAACCCAAATTCTGTAAAATAATTTAAAGAGGTTTATTCTGAGCCTAATATGTGCAACCATGGTCCAGAGAGCCACACCCAAGAAGCCTTGAGCAAGTGGTCTCACTGTGGTTGGGCTACAGTTTGGTTTTATACATTTCAGGGAGACAGGAATTGCACATAAAGTCATAAATCAATACATGGCCCAAAGAAGGCGGAGCATCTTAAAGCAGGGGATTATAGGTTATACATGTGTTAAAGATTCTTTGATTTGTAATTGGTTAAAGAAATGAGGGTTTGTCTAAAGGCTCGGAATGTTTTAAGATAAAGAAGTCTGTTAATCAGAGACAAATCACCAGACATATATTCAGACTAAAGTGATCTGCTGACCAAATTGAGGACCTGCAGGTATGGTTTAATCTTTGTCCTGCATAGCCTTTGGCCTGTTAATGGGTTACAAATGATATTTCCAAGAAGGGAAGGGGGCATGAGGAGACAAGTCTGACCTCCCTTCTCATGGGTAGCAACTCAGCTTTCAGATATTTTTGGGATTCCCTTGGCCAAGTGGAGGTCCATTCAGTCACGGGACAGGGGCTTAAGATTTTATTTTAGTTCACAGTGTTTTGGTGTCCCATCTAAGAAGTCTTTGTGTATCCCAAGGTTGAAAAATATTTTTTTCCTAGAATGTTATAGTTTTAGCTTTCACAATTAAGTCTGCAATGCATTGAGAGTTAATTTTTATGTATGGTATGGGGAAAGAGTAGAGATTAATTTTTTCCATAGAGATATCCTTTTATTTCTATAGCCTTTGTTAAAAAGACTTTCGTTCCACAGTAAATTGCTTCAGCCGTTTTGTTAAAAATCTATTGATGATATATATATATATATACACACACACATATACATATACACACATATATACACACACACATACTAATTTCTGGATCCCTATTCCTTTCATTGGTATTTTTGTCTATTTTTGCACCAATACCACATTTTTAGTGTTTTTTTTTTTGAGATGGGGTCTCACTCTTGCTCAGGCTGGTCTCGAACTCCTGACCTCTACCAATCCTCCCACCTCTGCCTCCCAGAGTGCTAGAATTACAGGTGTGAGCCACCTCACCCAGCCGATACCACATTTTTAAAAAAGAAACTTTTTTTTAACAGAGGGAATGTAACAAAGGGAATGGCCTGAAAAAAAACTGGCAAAAATATTTCCTGTCTCTTTAAAATTTCCCCCACTCTTTTTGGAACTATGTTCTGGCCTGCATCCCTGAGGCAGGTTAAGTCTTTTGTTATAAGAGATAACTTAGCCACTCCAGGCTGGGGCCAGCCCCCTAGGTGGGCCCAGGTAGGGCTTTGTCTTTGGCTTAGATGGGATGATTAGTATATTAACCACGATAGCCCAAAACTGAGGCCCGTCCATTTAAAAGCTCTGTGTTTCTGTTAATGTTCAAGAAATTTGGATTTTGAGATGAGGAGGTCTACCATTTTTCCTCCTTTGCTGGCAAAGTAATAAACTTCTCTTTCCTTCTCCTCAAACCACTTATTCTCATTCTTCTGATAGGGCCTTGAGGAAAAGTGCTGGCGTTTTGCTCAGGACAGACATATACATCACTAACATATAACTGAGATAAACTAAATGATAAAATTATTATCATTAGCTATCTCAATTAAATACATTGACATATAATTGAGATAAAATAGTAGTAAAATAAAAATAGTGATACAATTATTTTACTGCAATAAAAATAATGATAAAATTATTAACATTGAAAATAATAATAATTTATGGGCAATTGATTCTTGACAAGGGTGTCAATTCAATAGCGAAAGAATAATCTTTTCAACAAATGGTGCTGAAATGCTGTATGTCTACAGCCAAAGAGTGAGGTACTTTGGACTCTACTTCACACCATATGCAAAAATTAACTCAAAATGAATCAAAGACCTAATGCAAGAGCTGAAACTATGAAACTCCTAAAATAAAACATAAGGTAGCTGTCATGACCTTGTGTGATGTATTATATGATTTATATGAAATGTTCATAATAGGCAAGTTTATAGAGACAGAAAATAGATTATTTTCAGGGGCTGGGGCAGGTGGTGGTGGTGATGGTTGAGAGTGGTTTAGGAGTGGTGGCCAAAGGGTACAGAGTTTTTTTCTGGGGTAATGAAAATATTCCCAAATTGATTGTGGTGGTAGATGCATAAGTTAGTGAATGTACCAAAAACCATTGAGTTATACACTTTAAATAAGTAAATTGTATGGTATGTGAATTATATCCTGATAAAGTTATTGACAAAAAAAAATCACACTGAGAAAATGGGTTGCTAATCCATCATTACAAAGTTTATTCTAAAAATGCAAAGATCTTTTAACATTTGGAAAATCAATAATTGTAACTCATTAAAAGCATAAAGGAGAAACATAAGATGGCTATCTAAATCAAGCAAAATGAAAAAAATCTAGCAACTTTGGAATAATAGGAAATGTCCTTGATCTAATGAAGAGGCTCTTAAAAACAAAAACGCTACCATGAGCATATAATTGACGGTGAAATACTTAAAGTATCTCTTTAAGGTCAGGAACAAAGCAAGCGTGTCTTCTATCATTCCTTCTGAATTCAATATTATACCAGATATTCTAGCCATTGTGGTAAGGCAAGAGAAAGAAATAAAGTTACAAGAATTAAAAATGATGGTAGAATGGGGTTATCATTCATAGGTAATATGATTATGTGCATAGACAGTGAAAAAGCATCCATAGATAATTTTTAAATATGGGTATGAGTTTACAAGGTTTCTAGATATGAACTCAATATTCACACAGCAATTGCACATCTATACACCAATAATAAATAGTTAGAAAGAAAATAAAATATCAATTTTAATAGCATAAAAATATCTAAGACATGCAAACCTTTATGGAAAATGTGTTAAATTTCATTGAATGACATTGAAGAAGACCTTTTGAAATGGAGAGACATGGATTGTGGTTATGGATTGAAGACTCAATATCTCTCAAAATTAGGTTATAGTTTCAAAACAATTCCAAACAAAATTGTAACAGATTTTTATGAAACTTGACAAAGTGATTATAAAATCTGAATGGAATTGCAAAGGTCCAGAAATAACCAAGACATTTTAGAGAAAGTTTAGAGAGGGAGGCTTTCCTCCACATATCAAGACATAAAATTACTTTAAGACAGTGTGGTAGACAAAAAGATCAATAAAATAAAGGGTCTATAGAGTCCTACATTTACAGACATTTGATAATTGACAAAGAGGGCATTTCAGATTAGTGGGGAAAGGATGGGATTTTCAGTGAGTGGTTCTGGGAAAATTGGGTATTTGCCTTATTTTACACCACACACAAAAATGATTTCTGGTGAATTAAAGAGGTGTTATGGGTTGAATTATGTCCCCTCAAATTCATATTTTGAAGTCCTAAACCCCAGTACCTCAGAATGTGACCTTATTCAGAAATAAGGTTATTGTAGACATAATTAGTTAAGTGAAGATGAGATATAGTGGGGTAGGGTGGGCCCCTAATCCGGTGTGACTGTGTCCTTATATAAAAAAGGGGAAGTTTGGACACAGACACATGCACAGGGAGAACGTCATATGAACATAAAGGCAGAGAGATTGGGGTGGTGTGTCTGGAAGCTAGGGAACACCAGACGTTGCTGGTGAACCACGAGAAGCTAGAAGAGAAGCATGGAACAGATTCTTGCTCATGGGCCTCAGAAGGAACCAACTCTGCTGACATCTTGATTTCAGACTTCTAATCCCCAGAACCGACAGACAATAACTTTCAAGGCCAGGCATGGTGGCTCACGCCTGTAATCCTAGCACTCTGGAAAGCCAAGGTGTGAAGATTAGTTTGAGATCAGCCTGAGCAAGAATGAGACCCCATCTCTACTAAAAATAGAAAATGTAGCTGGGCTTCACGGTGCGTGCCTGTGGTCCCAGCTACTTAGGAGGCTGAGGCAGGAGGATGCCTTGAGCACAGGAGTTGGAGGTTGCTGTGAGCTAGGCTGACCCCACAGCATTCTACTCAGGGCAATGGAGTGAGACTCTGTCTCAGAAAAACAAAACAAAAAGACAATAAGTTTCAGTCATTTAAGCCACTCAGTTTGTGGTACTTTGTTATGGCAGCTCTAGCAAACCTATATAAGACATGAAGGTAAAACTAGGAAGATTTTAGAAGGCCATATAGTAGAATATCTGTATGACGCTGGGGTCAAAAGCATTTCTTAAACATCAAAAGACTAGCCATAAATAAAAACACTGTCAAGTTTGACTACTTTAAAATTAAAATTTCTGCTCATCAAAAGATGTTAGAAGAGAGTTGAGATAAGCCACAAACTAGGAGAAAAAAAATACACACACACGCGCATATATATGTATAGCAGAATACTGTGTTACATACTCGTATGTTCTGGATGCATTCACATATATTCTGGGTATTAGGCAATTTTCACTTAATTTCAGAAGATTTTTAACATCTTTGAATTTGTGATGGCATTTGTGATGTCGTTTGGTCTTTTCTATTTCGAGGTTGCGAACTATTGTGAAAAATGGGAACAATGCTTCTAACAACAGAAACACTGGCTTCTGGAAGGGTTTGTAAATAGCCACAGAAGTTGCTTCAGTCAGACCCATAAAAAATGGTGGCAATAAAGAAGATGAAAATCCTTGCAAGTGTTGAATGACCTTGGCATTCATGATCACCAAAAAAATCCTCAATGCAACAACTGTTGATAATAATTCAGCTGGTGGTTGTACCTGCCAGGGATGCTAATTAGCCAGAGTGTGTGAAAGCAAACTAAAGATTCCTCTTTTCTAGTATGGAAAATCAAAGCACATTAATAACCTGTTCTGGTCCAAATCCAGAGACAGACTAGCCTCACCTCAGATGTAGCATAATTCCCTCTTCTGGGTAATTTAAGGAATTAAGATTTGAAGAGTTTTGGAAATGCTAGGTTAGCACAGGTCATTTCAGAGCTTTTTTATCTCAAAAGGGACTGGAAGGGCCAAGATAATCTTAAAGAAGAAGCAAAAGTGGGCCATTTTACACCAAGCTGTGGAGGTTGACTATAAAGCTATAGATTGGTAAATTAGATTTCATTAGAATTATCAACTGCTATTTATCAAAAGACACCATTAAGAGAGTGAAAGAGTAAGTACGGACCAGGAGAAGACATTTGCAATATTTATGTACAAAAGAATGCAGAAAATATAACTCCTACAAATCAGTAAGAAAAATATAGACCAACCCAATATAAAAATGGGCAAATGTTTGAGCAGATACCTTACAAAAGAAGATATCAAAATAGAAAACAGGGCTCTCTACATCATTGGTCATCAGGGAGAAGCAAATTAACACCACAGTGAGATACTAGTACACTCCCACTTTGATGGTTAAACAATACCAAGTGCTGGTGAGAAGTTAGAGCATCTAAAACGCTCATACATTGCTGGTAGAAGTGTTAAATTGGAAAACAAATGGTTTTCCTAAAAGAGCCGGCATCATTAATGCTTTGCTATCAATGCCTTGAAATTCTTAATGGTTTTATTTATTTATGTATTCATTTTGAGGCAGGGTCTCACTCTGTTGCCTGGGCTAGAGTGCCGTGGCATCAGCCTAGCTCACAGCAACCTCAGACTCCTGGGCTCAAGCAATCCTTCTGCCTCAGCCTCCCAGGTAGCTGGGACTACAGACATGCGCCATCATGCCTGGCTAATTTTTTTCTGTATATATTTTTAGTTGGCCAATTACTTTCTTTCTATTTTTAGTAGAGATGGGGTCTCACTCTTGCTCAGGCTGGTTTCGAACTCCTGACCTTGAGCGATCCTCCCGTCTTGGCCTCCCAGAGTGCAGGGATTACAGGCGTGAGCCACCGTGCCCGGCCCATTGTAAAAATTAAACAAGCTATACCCTTAAAAGACGTGCACTTTGTTGTATGTAAGTTATACCTCAATAAAGAGGAAATAAAAAGAACAAAAGTTGCCTTTTCTATGACCAAATACCATAATTACTATGAGACTTCTACAGTGTGTGTGCACATGTGTGTAAAATGCCCTGGCCCGCCCATGGGCTGCTTGCAGTGGCGTTGTTCCTGTTGCATGTGCTTGGAGGGTGGCCTGAGTGGTCATCCTCACTCCTGGCTAACAGGCTCTTTGCCTTTGGATGGAAATAAATCATGAATACCGGCATTTTGTTCTTATACTACACTATTTTACTTTGAGTCTAAGTTCCTAATTCAAAGATTAACTGTAATGAACTTTTGTGTCTTCTGTCTAAAATATGAAAGTTGAGCTTAAGCTCATAGCTTCTTTCCTTCTTTGACTAAAAATAGAATCAAAATTTCTTTCAGGTATAATTATTTTTATTTCAACACTGATGACAATTTAAATTTTTCTGCAGAATCTTGATTCTGTGAGAATGTTATCTTCATGATTTGTCTCTCTCTGTCTGGAATGCTCTTCCCCTAGTATGTACCTGATCTGATCCTTCATTCAATTATGGTTTCTGCTCTAATGTTTTCAGGGAGACCTTATATATGATCGATTACCCATCCAAAATAACACCAATCCTCTTGTCGAATTCTATGCCCTTACCTTGTTTCATTTTTCTTCTTAGCATTTACCATGACTTGACATTATGGGATGTCTGCGTGAGTGTGCATGTTTGAGTATGTTACTCTCTGTCTCCCCCAATAAGAATGTAACCTCCAGGAAGGTAAGAATTCCTTTTTTACTCACTACTTGGCACCTAGTGGACATACAGTAAATATTTGTTGACCGAATGACAAACCTTATTTTGACAACTAGGAAAAATGGGATTTTGGAATTTTACATCTGATCATCTGTTGAACATTAACATTTATTCAATTTTATGATTCAGTTTAAAACATTGTAACTCTAGAGAGAGATGAGTTTATCCTGAAAATAAAAGGCCTGGCAGAGAATATGGAAGAATAAATGTCATTGGTAGAACCTGGTCTGAAATCAGAATCTTTCTGGAGTTTCACCAGATTCCCGGGCTTGTAAGGACAAAAGCAGAAGAAAGTATCTAAGAGCAAAGGGTGAGCTCCATCCTCAGCAGCCTGTGTGTCCTGCACATCAGAAATGCCACCAGCTAGCCACTGGATGTCACTGTTCTCTCGTGCTCCTGAGTGTGGGTGTCCTACCAGGTCTCTCTCTTCATGAATATGCAATGTCCTAGTTTATCACCGTGACAGAGGGCACAGACTCACCTGTGCAGGCCTCGTCAATATGGGATCACTTACTGTTCCTACATAAAATTGATTTTCGGTTCTGAGCAGCACAGAAAGGTTTGAAGAGATGAGTGGCATGAAGTGCGGCTCTCAGCCATAGTCTGGGCCCTGACACGGCGCTCAGGAGTAGGAACACAGCTGTCGGGACATTTCCCTGTCAGTCAGGAGCTGACGGGCTTTGCTTTAGGTCCAGTTCTGGAAGCAAGGACTGGAAATCATTTGGGTTTCACAACTGGCCTAGATAACATTCAACAATAACACCAAATCCTTCCATTAAACAAAATTTAAAAAACAGGAAATGAAAAACAGGGTCAGTGACCAGTTTATGTTGAGACACGACAGTTGCTAGTACTTTGAGAGAAGTCCTTAACGGCACAAGGTTACGACTTGCCTCAGAAGTTCATTTTCGGCCAGTCTCATTAAGATTTCCAACCGGCACGCATCATCTTGTCTCCAATGCTTACTCGCCATATAAATATGATAAATGGGCAAATGACTAGAACCTCCTTCATCGCCCCACTGTTCCCTGGGAGACTTTGCTCACACGTATTACCTATATCAAGGTATGAATGATCCGTAGGAACTTGCTGCCTTTCCATTAGGAATTTTTCCTTTCAAATTCATTTATTCAATGATTCTACAAACATTTGTTGAGCACCATCTTCTAAGTCCTGAGCACTGTTTTAGCGGCTGGGGATATAGCACAGTAACAAAGTCCCTGTGACTGCAGAGCCCACGTTTTAGCATTTAAATAGAGATTTAAATCTTAAACTAAAGGGAAATTGTCCAGATTGTTTCTATAGATGTCAACCAGTGGATGGAGGTGGATTTGGCCTTCCCATCACCAAAAGGTAGGTTAGTAGCTTAACCAGTAGACAAGGTCTTAGTGAGAGCTGTCCCTTCCCAGTGTAGGCCACCACAACAGCCTTTAAGAGGCTGCCTTCCTCATTGCCATTTTTGATTCGGTTCACAAATAACCAAACAGATTTTCTTTCAAAGGCAAATCTTATCTTGTAGCATCCTTGCTTCAAACCCTCCAGTGGTTTATCATTGTTCATAAGATGACACCACACATCCTGCCATGGCTGTGATTTGGCCCCTAATTCTCCAGCCTCCACTGACACCATGCTTCCTCTTAGCTCATTTCCACTCCCTGGAGAGTCATTGGCCATTTCTAATGGATGGGAACTTTTCTGCACCAGAGCTTCTGTATGTGCTGTGTCTGTTGACCAGAAAGCTCTTTTGTAACCATCCTTCCCTTCCCTTTGCATGCAAACTCACCCTTTAGTATCAGCTTGAACTCCAGCCCCTTCTGCACTGAGTCCCCTCCCCCCAGGTCAGTCAGGTTTCTCCTATTCCATAACCCTTATAACACTGGTGTGAATCGAACCTCTCCAATGCCTGCGCCAGTGAGTTCCCTCTCATTGCTGTCCCATCCCAGTTCACCGTCCCCAAACAGTTTGGCAATGTTCAACATGCCATGATATCAGCTCTCTACCTACCACCCACTGCAGGGGTTCTTGTTGCAAGCCAGCCGGTAGGCAATCTATTCCCCAAATCTCAGAATAGAGTCTTCTTCCTGGGTCCATTTCTCTAACCAACTGTCTTCAGTTGGGTCCCTTGCAAACAGCTCTGACATGGAGATAATATGGGCAGCAGATTATTGGTGAGTGCTCCAAGGATCAACATGAGGAGGGAACAAGGGAAGCAGGAACAGTAGGTTGGACTGTGATGTAGTTGGCCAAGCCCACAGGGGGCTGCAGAGCTGAGATGGCCCTTCCGAATTGTCCCAGGTGAGGCAAGGGGCTACTAGGCCTTGCAGCCCCGCAGCCATTAGTCACGGGGCGCTGACTGCTCCTGGAGAGGGAAGCATGACTTTGGGTGAGGCAGCTCCCTTCCCCGAGAAGAGCACAGCTATATGCTTCCAACAACTCTGGCAGCTGGGAAAAGAAGTGGCGATCCGGGCAGTGCAGCAGAGCCCTCGTGACAGCAGCCCAGCCAGGCTTCACATAGTGGGTTTCCAAGACATTATTGACAGGTTATTCCATTTCTATAAACCATGAACCTGTCACTCTGACCCTACCTTGGGTCTCTCTCTGCTCTCAGATTTCATATCGTTGACTCATTATCTCCGCTGTTTATTCTTCTGAACATCTTCACCTGGCAGGTAGGAAAACTTAACTAGAGCACCTACTGTCTACCAGACAGGGTGCTGGGCACTGGGCACTGCACGCATGCCCTCTTTCCAAATACTTTTATTCCTGTTTCTCTTCCAAAATTTGTTAAAACTCTTAATTTTACCTCTTTGTTCCACCTTTTTACTTCTGAGATTTTTGTAAAATTGTTCTAAAACTTCATTTCTAAATGAAGATTTCTAGTGATGGCATGTATGCTAATTGCAGGAATGAAATGAAAATAGATAAAAACCAAAAAAGGTGTCTCCCCTGTAGTATTTAACCATATTATAAATTATTATTTTTAAGTTGCTAAAACTGATTCATGCCTCCTATTTAAGATTAGCTTTGCAACGGCAAGAGCTGTTAATAAATGTCTTGTATGTTTACATATATGCGTATTGTCGGCAGACTATGCAAACAATAAAGAATGCTTAAATGAATCATCTCACTGCTCTCCACAAGCCTACTAAATCCATACCATGCACTCTGTAATTCTTAAGAAGGTGTTTATTTCTAGTCTCCTGCAGCCCTGATGATGTAGTAAAACATGAAATGATGTCATCTGGATTGCCATAATGGCCTTTTGTCTATCTGACCTAATAACTTTTAAAAATTTAGACTGTTATATTTTTGTCTTAGAATCTGCTCACTGTTTTGGTCTAATTCCTCGTATGATTTCATCTATCTTAATAGTCAGTCTAGTGAGAATAACACAGGACTAGAGGTAAAATAGCCTTGGTTCTAGAATGAGCCTCAGTTTTCTCATATGTGAAACAGAACTGATGATCCTCTCATATGTTGCCATGGAGATCAGCTAAGCAAATTATGTAGAAGAGCTTTGAAAACATTAAGGTGTTATAAAAAATGAAAGTATTATTACTAAAAAAGGAAAAATATGAGAAAAAAGGAAAGTAAAAGATGTTCACCGGCTGTGGACTGTGTTCCAGGTACTTTACACAGGTTATTTCACAGCTATGCTGTGAGGCAGGTATTTTTTATCCCCATTTTAAGGATGAGGATACTGAGGCTGAGAGGGGTTAAATAACTTCTTGATGCCACTGACTGATGATAGTGTCTCAGTCACAATCCACATCTAGCTCTTTAGATTCCAAAACCTGCCTTCCTACCACTGCACCAACACTGACTCTCAGTGCATTGTGGACAAGCAGTGCAAACCAGTTTACTATCATGAATTTTTCCATTTATGCCCTTCTCCATCTCTCTCATAATCATCTCTGGCAGTGTCCCTTGAAGTCTTAGGGAGGCAATGGATTATAATTTAAGAATTCTTGCTAATATAAGCAATGCAATTTACCTTGTTCGTCATGTTTGTTTTAGATCAAGGAATCTGAACCCTAAAATGCATGTTAGCACTGCTAGTTGTATGTATTTTTCTGTATCTAATTTCAATCCTTAGAAAGAAGAAACGGGCATGAGAATGCATCTTACAGGTCAGTTCCAGAAGGTCAGGGGGTGCAAATGAGCTGAGCTGTTGATTCAGTTGAGGTAATTTCGATGAGCACATGCTTGCATGTGGGTCTATAATGTGGTTCATCGCCATAAAATCCCAAGCTTTATGGGTTTGAAAGCATTAACTCATGTCTTAGAAACATCCCACATAGATTATTATAATTCTTGGTGTGCTGCCTGACCATCTGCTTACCTACAGGAATTACAATCAGATGGAATGGCCCTGCTCAAATCTAAGCTCGGGAAAGAAATATGAGAATACCTGAATCCTTTCCTGTTTCCTTGAAGCAGCACTATTTTTTTACACCCTGCTCAGCATAATAATGAAAAATGTGTTGATTTGTGACTTTTCTTAAATATTTTCAGGGTCTAATATTTAATTCTATGAGACAATATCAATGATCTCATGCAGCATGCCAATAAGTTAATGATATTTAACTGCTTGCTGACTTTGTATGCTGTCATGGCTTCTACTTAATTTCAGCTTGCAGATTTAGCAAAATCATAGGGAAAAATATACAGCAGCTCTATTAGGTCATCTGGTCAGGGTTTTAATGGAAGAGGAAAGGGAAAGTGTGAGGCAGAATGACCAGATTGCCTCTGTGTTCCTCCTTTCATGATAATCAAAAATAAATGTCTTAGTTACATGCAAATAAGATAAAAATACCAAGTTTAAATTCTTCTCATCCCATTCCTTTCCTCATATGACCTCATGTGACCATACGACTCTATCCAGGTATAAAATCCAGATGGACCCCACTTAGTATAAGAACTACGTTTTTTTTCTTCCCTGAAAATATGAGTTTTCTACTGCAAGGACTGGTTTGAATACAGTGCAAATGAAAGTGATATCATGATTTGATGCCTAGTTGGTTAATTGTCTATTTCATGGCCAGAGATTATACCCTTAAACCATGGGGCCACTGGAAGACCAGGCAAGACAGCGGAAATCCATCATTCTTTGGCAGAACAGCCAATCCTCAAAAAGTAAAAATCCATTCCATTCTTTCCTTCCCTCGTTCCTCCCTTCCTTCCACGAGTATTTCATTGACACCTGTTAAGTGCTGGCGTGTTCTAGTTTTAAGAATACAGAAGTGAGCAAGCAGACAGAGCACCTTCCTTCATGAGGATCACACACTAGTGGATGAGACCGACATTAAACATAATTTCACTGAGGACCTTGGAGATACAACCACAATGAGTGCTATGTCTGAAAATTCCCGGATGCCAGGAGAACACCGGAGGGAAATGAGGAAGAACAACTTTCTATCAGTATTTCCTGAAAGGAGACTATTTTCATTGCTATTTTGCTGTCAGAGACGTCAGAGAATTCAACAGGCCATTTCTCATCACTGTCTTTTCTACTCTCCTCCCTACTTCTTGGCTGTTGTCAGCAGTTGCCTGTTGGTGTTTTTGGGCAAATGCAATTTTATGGGGAAATAGTTACAGTCTCAATGCTTTTACTTAGTCCAAAAGCCATTATATGCCTCCAACACTGCCATTTAAAAAAAATACTTTTTATATTTTTATTCTGTTTTTTCTTAGATATACTCCTGATATTGTGTTGTTTAGATGCACGTATTTTTCAAGTACTGCTAACTTCCAACTGAAGACAGAGGTCTAATTTTCACTGAAGCTCAAAGGACATCAAAGAATTTTGTCCTAAAAAATAATGCTGATCTTAGGGGTTAACTAGGGCAGGCTATAGGGGTAACGGAAGAAAGAGAGAGGCATTGTGGTGCCGGGGGCAAGGCACGCAGAGGCAGAGAATGAGCTGGTACAGATCCCACGGCCCAGCGTTGTGTGGGTGATTCTGGTACTCTGAAGTTCGGCTTTGAAATGTAGCTATGGCACTTAAAAAGTTTTAATATGTTATCATTTCAATATGTAGGCAATATAAAACTATTAATGAGATATTTTACATTGTTGTCCTCACACTAAGTCTTTGCAGATCAGCGTAGCTGGCTTATCTCCCTCTTTGTTTATAGAGGATTTCCCAGGGTGTGCGTATAAACACTAATTCCATGGGACGCTAACAAATGTTATATAAAAAAAGAAAAAAAAAATCTATTTATGGTCAAATGAGTTTCATTACTGCAAGACTTTTCAGAGGTTTTAAAATCCCAAGTGCATTGTGAGTCACCAAGAAAGGAATCATAAGCAGTTATACTCTGATCTATTTGATGATGAGCCTCTTTTTTTATAGAACATCTCATAGGACTAGTATGGCTTGAAATAAAGTTTGCAAAACATAGGCTTAGATTACTTTCTAACTAAGTTTGTTTTCTTGAAGGTACCAATGGATGGCAGGGCAGATGCTTCGTAACGCGTAGAATAGCAAAGAAGAAATGGATCTGGGATTAAAGTATTGTTATAGATGATCTGCAAAATGGCTAATTCACAGGACAAAGTCATTGAGAGTTGATGGTTACTATTACTTGATTTCACAACGGCATGGTGAAGATGAACACTGATGTGGTTTTTATATGCACTATGAGATTTGGCAACAGCAATCCATTCCTAGTCCTTTTAGGAACAATTATGTAACGTTAGAATCACTTCGATTTTATTCTTTCAATCCACCAGAGCTGATCTTTAAGAAATATTTTTTCACTCATTTGATGTAAATATCGCTAGTTTGTAGTATTTCTGTTCTTCTTTTACTGGGAATGGGTGTTCTGGTTAGGATATGGCTTCACCAGAGATGAATAAATGTGAAATATAACTCAATGCTGCATGATTTCATAACTCTGTAAAAACATACCGACTGGTCTGAATTGGTCTATGAAGATCTCTTTCTGCTTATTTCAGTACCAGCTTTCCTAATGACTCTAGCTCCTATGTGCAGTGGGATTTTATGACGTCTCTTTGGATTTGAACAAATGTTGTAATTCATTGCAAACTTATTTTTCCTAATGTACTGACACAGGCAAAAGGTATACTTGCACTTTCTTTTCTTTCTCTCTCTGGCATCTGAAAAAAAAGTTTTACTTAAAACATAAAGTAGAAACGTATTTCAGATAGATGGAACTGTCCCTATTTGAGGTTGAAAGGGAGTCCCGGCTCAGACCCCAGAGCGAAGGTATCAGGGGTGTCTGAGGCAATAGAATTGAGAGAAAAGGGCTTTGATTTAGACATTAGAATTGAAAATTCTACCACGTGAGTTCAGATAGAAATAATTTTAAAAAGCTTTCCTTTTAAATTAAAAGGAATTTTTGCAGTTATAATGTTTTGTAAAGAAATGAAAAGCCATTAATTCTAATTTCAGTTCTGCGGCTGAATTTTTGTGTGACCTTTCCCTAGTCTCTCTCTGCTCCCCAGACTCTATCTGGGAAATAGATCAAGGCTTCCTCACCACCACAGAGTTCAATGAATCATTTATTTTGCCTCCACTTCTTTGCTAAGCCCTAGTGTAATTAATCTTTGTTTTCAAAGTGCTCTAAAATCCTTGATCATAAAGTGTACAAGATTAATAAATTATTATAAGGCATTTGTAAATAATGAGTCCCTGTCTAAACATTAAATAATAATGGAAGGGAAGTGAAGCTTAAGGTCACCTCTGTCCTGAGGTGTCCTCATATCAACCCAGCTCATGGGACACTCCTCCTTTAATTATCAGATTGGATTTCTCAGTCAGTTCAAAAGCGGTATTTCTGCCAGGCAAGGTGGCTCATGCCTGTAATCCTAGCACTCTGGGAAGCTGAGACGGGAGGATAGTTTGAACTCAGGAATTCAAGACCAGCCTGAGCAAGAGTGAGAGACACCCCTCCCCATCCCATCTCTATTAAAAAATAGCAAAAATTAGCCAATGGTGGCATGAGCCTATAGTCCCAGCTACTCAGGAGGCTGAGGCAGGAAGATCTCTGGATCCCAGTAGTTTGAGGCTGCTGTGAGCTCGGCTGACTCCATGACACTCTAGCCCAAGGAACAGAGTGAGTCTCTGTCTCAAAAAAAAAAAAAAAAAGAGTGGGGTTTCTTCCTTTTCGTTTTTTGTTCTTTCTTTTAAAAAATAATTGTCTATCATTAGGATGTAATTCTAAATATGTTAACTTTTAAGATGTAAAGAAAGTCAGACATCTATTCAACAATTATGGATGGGTGGATTTGGCATGCACATGGTATTGACTTCATTTCTCTCCTGTCCACAGAGCCGGGGAAACATCTCCACACGAGGGGAGGGTATTCTCTTGGTGTTGGGACAGGCAAGTGGCTCACTGATCACATGATTTGGGACTGTGGCTTAGGAGAGCTGTGGTTCACAGAAGGTGAGGGCTCAGATAATTGAAAATAATCATTCATTCATTCATTCAGTATAGACTGAGCACCTCTCTATGCTGGATAGTGTATTTGCAGGGTCAGAGCTCTGAACAATGCAAAGTAGAGCTGAAGTCTATAATCCAAACAGATGTATTGATCCTCGTAATAAAGAGACTTGTGCTTTGAAATTTTATAGAAGCCAGTTTTTGATCTGATATTGATAAATTTTCTTAGAAGCTGAAGCCAAGGGCATGTATAGATATGTATCATCTATACAAGGAGAATAACAAAAATTACTGGATTATTGGGTTGTTGTGAGAATGAAATGTGTTAATACACGTACATCTTCAGAGGTAAAGCGTGTACAGTGGTGCCCCACACGTGCTAATGATTCTGTCACTCTTAGTCTCTGTCATTTCCGTATTTGGGCTCTAGTTCTGGGGAACATGGCACATTCAGACAAATTTCAAGCTTCATCTGGAGCTGACATTGGGCTAGGAGTCGGGACATGGACTGTCCATCTTGGTTCTGTCCTTTCCCACCGAGTACTCTCAGACAAGTCAGCCTCAGAGTGCCTGACTCTCCTTGTCTGTAGGCAAAGCTTCATGTCACCCACCTTGCCAGGTAGTGGGAGGATAGACAAGATAATACATGGGAAGGTGCTTTGCTAATGGTAGCATACCACACAGGCCTAAGGTATTATTATCTTACAACAATACCATCTTGGAACGTGTGCAGTGACACTCAGGCTGACAGTCTGTTGAAAAGAAAAAATAAATGAGTCACATCTTCCTCTGCCTCTCACCCTTTTCTGTCAAAAGTGGTGAATCATTGGCCAAAAATGAAAACAAAGCTGTCACAAAGGCTCCTATGAAAGTTTTTATTCTACTTAGAAGAGCTCTGATGGCCCTGTGGTTAGAGCAAAACTAAACTGTGGACTGGAAACGACTATACTGAACTCAGCTACTATAGAAAATTAACATGGATGTGTTCGATATAGCTTGTTTATTTTGCAATTACATAAAATGCAACTTTTATAAAAATGGTTTTATTTTACCCTTTTTTTAAAGTGCAAATGGGAGACTGGGGACACACGCAGGGACTGCTTCTGCAGCGTGGGGGCTCTGTACCAAGTCCTTTCCCCCAGGCCTGGGTGCCGGCCACCCTCCCACTGGCCATGAGTTGCTTCCAACATCACTTCCTTTTTTCCTCCTCCTCCCTCTGGACTGTGCGGTGTGGTGGGAGAGCATGGATTCTCAAGCCGCACTGCTGGGTTTGCTTTTGGGCTTCCCCTCGTGGTACCCGTGTGATCTTAGATAAACACGCTGTCTTCCTAGGGTTGCTGTGACAAAGTGCCACAAACTGGGTGACTTAGAACAACAGAAATTTATTGTCTCACAGTTCTGGAGGCTGGAAGTCAGATCACCGTGTCAGCAGGGTTGCTTCCTTCTGAGGGCTGTCACGGGGAGTCTGTTGTAACCTCTCTCCTAGCTTCCGGTGGTTTGCTGCAATCTTTGGCATCTGTTGGCCCGTGGAAGCATAATTCCACCTTCACACGGCACCATCCCTGTGCATGTGTCTGTTTCTTCCGTTTTAAGGACGGCAGTCATATTGAATGAGGGGCCCAGCCTACCCCAGTATGGCCCCGTCTTTACTAATTACATCTGCAACCACCATCTTTCCAAATAAGGCTACATTTTGAGGTACTGGGGCTTAGGACTTCAGCATATGAATTTTGTGGACACACAACTCAATCCATGAGGATAAACATATTTATCTTCTCAGTGCTTTCGTTTCTTCACCTGTAAAACAGGGATATTAGTAACACTTACATTGCAGAGTTGGTATAAAGATCAGTCGTTTAGAACATGTGAAGCATTTTGAGATGTCCCCAGCACAAAACAGTTGGTACATGTTAGCCATCACTACTGTTCCCTACCACATGTGCAGATTTTGTTCTGGGCTTTATGAACTAACACCCCTCCCGTCTGATTATGGACCAAGGTTTTTACTACATTTTTAAAAATAATAGGGCTGGCGCTGTAGCTCACACCTGTAATCCTAGCACTTTGGGAGGCCAAGGTGGGGGGATGGCTTGAGGCCAGGAGTCTGAGACGAGCCTGAGCAAAAGCAAGACCCTGTGTCTACAAAAAATAGAAAAATTAGCCAGGTGTGGTGGTGCATGCTTGTAGTCCCAGCTACTTTGGGAGGCTGAGGCAGGAGGATCACTGGAGCCCAGGAGTTTGAGATGGCAGTGAGCTATGATTGCACCACTGCACTCTCTAGCATGGGCGACAGAATAAGACCCTTTCTCTAAAAAATTAAAATAAAATAAAAAGAATACTCTAAAGCAATATATGCTAAGTACTAAAGTCCTGAGGGAGGGATATTTCTGTGTGCCAAGTATTCATGGAAGCCTTTATGGGAGACGTTAGCAGACCTTGAAGATGGGGAGGGGAATTGAATCCTTTCTTTCAAAATCCCTTTTTGTGCATCTGATTTTGCAGAAAATTACTGATCTTTGAATTTCAATTTCTCGTCTGTAAAATGGGGTTAATATAGTTAGTGCAATAATTAAATGAGATAATGTAGGGCAAGTGCCTGTCAGATGCCCCAAACATAATAGGTACTCAATGAGTATTTTTTAAAAACACAAACACTGTGCTGCGGGCAAAGACTTGGGCAAATCGTTAGGAACAAGACTGTGACTTTTGAGAAGAACTTACTAGCTCAGTAATTCCACATGTGAGTACAATGACAACTAGTTTTTTAACTTGTTTGGGATCAAACTACCCAGGAGACGTCTCCTGCAATTGCTGTCACGCCCTCAGAAGCAGCTGGTTTTGAAGTTGAAGACGGCACCTTGAAATACGGCCACAGGAGGGCAGTAGTGTGCCGTGGTTCCACAAAGAAGCAAAAACTTCAGCGTCCCTTGTTTGTCTTTACTCCGTAAATTCTTTATTCTAACCTAGGAGTATATTATTCCTTCCATATTTTCACCTAAACAGATAGGTTACCTTGAATAAAGTTTGCTTGCAGCTTATAAAATGGCATAGGCAGGCACTAACCTCTTCTTAAAGACTCATGTATTATACTGCTGTGTTTGAAGAAATGAATATTTTTATTAAACCCATGTTTTGGTTAAGAGTATTGCCACATTTGTCACATCTAGATCCCAACTTTTCACAGGAAACACACTCCAACACATCTGACATGAGAATTGCATTAAACGTAATTTAAGATTTCTTCGATGTCTGCAATGGCACTTCAGTATCTTGGATTTCATCATTATGACAGTTGCTTATCTTTCTCGAGCCTTGATTTCGCATCTTTAAGGTGGGAACAATATGGTTATTGTCACAGTTAAGTGAAACAATGTGGGTGAAGTGCCAGTCATTAAGCCCTAAACATTTTGTGCTTCTGGAAGCACAGTTTCCTTCCTGTTTGGGGACAGTCTGCAGATGAGTGGGAGACAGGACTTGCCCCCTGTCTAGTTGAAGTCAAAGGCAGGCAGATCTTTTTTCTACTCTCGGACTCCTGGTTGCTAGAGCACAGGCATATGACCAAAGCGTGGCTGAGCGTCTCAAAATCTTAGGCCACTTGGATATTAATTGCGATGGCAGATGTAGGCTAGTGGCGTAAGAGCAAGTACCTGGGACCAGCCGAGTCCAGCAGGATGCTGGTGGGGCTTTGTCTAGCCTAGATTCTGCCTACGTAAGCAGAGATCTCCCAATAGTTTTGGGAGCTAATTTATATCCTTCTAACAGATTCCTATTTTATTTACATTAGCTGGAATATCTGCTGCTGTGTATAACCCAAGACATTGAAGAGTGCAAGCTTCAACGTTGAGTTTATACAAAATTACTGGCTAAAGAAGGATTCTGGCTGGTGGATAGCAGAGTTTCTCCTGAGTTTTATTCCGCAACACAATCAATGACTCCAAAAAGAAAACTTGTATAATTCAAAAAAGAGCTAGTTTTTTGACATGACAGTAGAAATAACATTCCCTAGGCACAGAGAGCTGGGATCCAATCACCCTATAGTTGTTGGCAGAGCAGCAAGCTTGTCTGAGAGCAACCGTGCGTGCTCCTCATGACTGGTTGCCTGGATGAGTTAACTAGGTACCAGTGGCTTCCTCTTCCTCCAGATTGAGAGGCTACACCCCAGCTTGGTTTCCCATGGGAAAAGAGACTTCCTCTCTCATACCCCAACCCCCCCAGACCTTAAATGAGACTACATGGAAATAACTCTGAAATCGACTGGTAAGAGAGCAGTAGAAACATTACATGTGGGTGTGTATGTATAGACACACTTTAGTGTCAAAACACAGATTCCTATGCATAGATCACACAACAATACCATATGGTCACTCACCGTTGTATCAAAAGGTAAATATTTTTTAATTTTTTTCTTAAAAGAAAAGACCATGGAATAAAAGGTAAATATTTTCTCTTCAGATGATATTAGAATAATCATTTGTTTAGTTTTTAAAGTTAAATGTCATGTATTTTTGAAATGTTTCATTATGATTTAAAGCCTGTCACCACCACACACACACACACACACACACAAAACCCAAAACCCAAGCAGAAACTCCAACCCCAAACTACTGCTATTTGCTTCTCCGAAGTGCTCTTTACTGCCTGATGTCACACTCACCAGGACAATTTTCTGGGTAAGAGAACTTTCATTTCTTCCTTCCCTCCACCCCAGCCCTCGCCTTGGGAATGAAGTGGTCAGAGAAAATGATCTCTTTACAAATGTATGGTGAAAATGGGCTTGCACACCATAATATGGGAAGACCTTTGCATCATCTATATTCTAGGTTGGTCATAAAACCGTCTTATAAAATCGGTTAATTATGCTGGGGTTCAACTGTTTATTATGTTGAGAAAATAGAGTTTGGGGGCAGGTCCAAGATGAAGAGATTGGTGTTAAGGGAAGACTCAATTTGTAGCTTTTACAACCAGTAAAATCTGAAGCCTTGCAAAATCTCAATGGTGCCCAATGATATAAAACCAAGGTAATTTTTCTTGCATCATCAATATTTAAAAGCCACTTGACTGACCATGTTGGGACACCTATATTTTGAAGCATGTGAGGAAACAGCTGTGAGTACATTTATAGTATTCCACTGAATAATATGCTTCAGATTCAAGATATGTAATTTCAAGTTTGTAACGTTTACAGACATGTTTGTATCCAGAGTACCTAAGAAAAGTTAAAATGAGATAAAATCTTAGGAAAAAAGGAGACAGCTCAATTCCCTCAATCTCCTTTGTTTTTAAACCCACTCTTTGAACTTAAAATAATGCTTTTTTTGCATAATACCCTTTTCTCCTAATTCTTGAATATTTTCAAACTGATTTTAAAGTCTTAAATGATTCCTTTCTATACCAAACAGAGACATAATTTGCAGAGCTCCTTCTTTGACCAACTCCAAGGTGCAAACCTCCATACTAATGTAAGTCTGAAATATGGTAAAAAAGGGATGTTATCTTTCAAAAATAAACAAAGGAAAAATGTAGGTAACAAAATCTAACAAAGAGAATGCATTTAACATCATGGTGTAGTACGAAAAAACAAGTTATCCTTTCTTGCATCGTTGATACTTATAAGTCACTTGATGGGCCATTTTGAGACCCCTCTGTTTGCAGCACACGAAGTTAACAGCTGGGTCACATTTATGGCATTCCACTCAATACCGTGCTTCAGGGTCCAGCTTTAGAATTTCTGACTTGCAGTTTATAGGCATATTTGCTTCCAGAAATCAGAAAACTTTTAAATAGGAAAAAAATCATGGTGAAGAAGTCATAGAGTATGTATTTTTTCCTTCTTTTTAACTCTTTTGGCAAGTAAAATATTACTATTACTATAATAGCTCTTTCTTATAAGAAATCAGCCTAAGATCTTAAAATACGCCCTTCATACCGCGGTCATACTTAGCAGCCTCTTTCTATACCTACCCTAACATACAAATAGCCCTCCAAACAGTTGAAAACTGCTTTTCATGCGGCATTTTGTTGAATTTTGTGATGAGTCTTGTTGAATTCTCCCGCCTTTGGCAGCAAAACGTGTTGGGAAGAACGTGGACTGTGGATGTTGACTGATCTGTGTTCAAACAGCAGCTCAGCTCGATGCCCTTGGCTTGAACTTACCGAACTTTGGCTCACTGTCCTGATGAAATGGGTAAAACAACTTTACAAAATTGTTTCAGGGATTAAAAGAGAATGACAATGATAGCTAAGATTCATGAAGGAATTTTCATGTGCCAGGTACTGGCTGAGAGCTTGACATAGGCTTGACATTGTAGGAAAATCGAGTATACATGGAAAAGGTCACATGAAGCAGGCCAGAGAAATGTGAATTTATTCTTCCTTCCTATGTCATTACAAACTCTTGTAAGAATATTTCATGAGAACATAATAGTCTAAAAGACACACCTATGTACTTTACCATTTCCCTAATTGAAGAGTATTAAAATTGTTTCCACTTTTTTGCTTGTTTTGCTATTAAAACATACACTGTAGTGAATATCACTGTGCATGAATTTCTATTTGCATTTTGAAAATTTTTACCCTTGGTACAGAAGCCCAGAAATACAATCACCGAGTCAAGGGATATGAACATTTTACAGCCGATTTGCTTTCCAAATTGGTTTCCCTAATTTTTTGGTCTCATCCCACCCTTGCCAAAATGTATATTATAATTTAATCTTTTTTTCTAGCTGTTAGGGTGATGGTATTTTGTTTTAACTTGAGATTTTAAAAGTACTAATTAGTTGAACAATGAAAAATTACTGACAACCTGTATTTTCTCATTTGAGAACTGAGAACTTCATAAGAGTTCTTCATACACTAAGAATATTCACTCTTTGTTCATTAAATGTGAAAAAACTCACACCTCACTGTCTTTTAATTTGGTTTATGCTAAATTTTAAGATTCATAAAATTTAAACTTCTATGAGGTAAAAAAATCTGTCAATCTTTTTTCATTATGATTTCTATAGCTTTTACACTCTAAAAGGTCTTTGCCTTCCAGAGATCAGAAAAATAGTTAAAGTGTTTTCTTCTAAGTTTATTTTTAGCGTAAGTTTCTTCAATTTAATTCTTTGGTGAATCTAGAATTGTTTTGATTTGTGGTATGAGCGGAGAATGAGAATTTTCTTTTGGATGAACCACAGAGATGGGCCCATATACCTGGGTCCTGCTAAATTAAATGAACAAAGACACCAAAGGCAAACACCAAAGGCCAAGAAATCAACCGAGGTGCTTTCTTTTTGGAATCATTGTCTTTATAAGGGAAAGAAACTTAGGAAACTTATGTAGCCCCAGGTTTTTTAAACACAGGGAAATCTCATTTCTTTTTTTCTTAGTTATTCAAGACATATAATACATTGTTTGGTTTTTTTTTTTTTCCACCTGATTTCAGAGTATCCTTACCTGGTTCTGTTGGTATATTAAGACTTTGAGGCTTCTATATATGTATTAAATATATCCATCTCTCTCTCTATCTACACACATACGTACATTCCTCATTTGGCCACCCACTCACCTTCCATACCTTGCGAAAATAAAATGATTATATCCAGGTGAACGAGTAATTTAGCCTTGTGATACAAAGGAGTAGCCGGGTTAATTTTCTGCCACGTTGCAAGTTCAGACGTCAGGAGAGGATCCTGATTGAGATTGAAGCACACACATAAATAAATCCCCAGCCAACGCTCGATTTGAATAGATATATGGGAGTTGGGGAAGGAATTGACCAGATGCCGGACCATATGATAAACACAGAGGATCACGGTGTGGTATAAAAACCGGGCAGTTCTATGGTACAGCTGGCCGTGCATAATCTTCCGCTAATTTATAAGGCAGGAGCATCTGCTCTCTAGCTGCCCCTCTCCAATTTTCTAACAGCCTCATCCTCGAGTCTCTTGTTGAACTGAACAGCCGCACGGAACTGCAGGAGGGAAAGGAGGGTTCCCACCAGGGACAAATGACACGGCCCAGAATCCTGCTTTTCAGAAGGAAAGAGAGAAAGACCTTAATTCTCGGTTTCATCTTAGATTCTTAGTCTCATCCTGACTAAGGCTTCTTTTTTGGAGAGTGGCATTTTGAAATCGCTCTTTTAAATGGAGTCTCTTGGGCTGCCGTCACTGGATCGGGTCTTTCTCTAGAAGAAGTTTCCCTCTGCTCCTTAATCTATGAGAGGAGAATTTAGGCCACACTAAAGCTTCACACTGATTTCAGTTCGAGTGAATATTAGTTTCTGTTTAATTCAAATCAACTGGTATTTGCTGGGATTACACAGGCAGATTGGGATTCAGGAGCCCTGACGCCCTCCTGGCCCTAAACCCCCTTCCCACAACCCATTGAGAGGGCCTGTGTCCCTTCTCACTGTTCTCTCCTCTGCTTCTTATTTTTCTATTTCCTGCCAGGACAGGGTGGGGTTCTGGTGGTGACATGACCTTAATTACCTGGTAGACTAGGCTCAGCTTTCTGCTACTTCTCTGTTTAATCCCATATTTTAATATTTTTATTTTAAAAGAGACATCTAACACTGACGTTAAAAGACTCAAAGGAATGAACATCTTAATGACAGAATTTTGTTTTCTGGGGAACACAGGTAAAAGGTTTCAAAAGGAGGACCACTTCACCATCAAAGTGGAGGGAAGAAACCCATTGGTCTAGGGATCAGAAGAGGCTTTAGTCTTTATTCTGCCACTAATACAGCCTTGTGATGTTGGCCTCTCTGAGCCCGTGTTTTCAGAATGTCACTGTGGGGATAAGAAGACTTCTAACCTATTTTATAAAAAATACCTTTTAAGGTATGAGACAGTAGACAAATATGTGACTATGATTAGATTCATGGACATGTGGCATATTAGAGCTATAATAAGGTGACCATATAATTTATCATCCAAACCGGGATATTTTTGAGAGAGGAAAAAACAGTGAGGACTGGACAGGACACTGGGATAATAGTAAACCATGCTGGGAAAACCTGGACATGTTGGTCCATAAAA
>CAUYRT010046149.1:0-30668 GCA_963574885.1 Lepilemur ruficaudatus
CACAGCAATCTCAAACTCCTGGGCTCAAGCAATCCTACTGCCTCAGCCTCCCGAGTAGCTGGGACTACAGGCATGCGCCACCATGCCCGGCTAATTTTTTACATATATTTTTAGTTGGCCAATTAATTTCTTTCTATTTATAGTAGAGACAGGGTCTCGCTTTTGCTCAGGCTGGTCTTGAACTCCTGACCTTGAGCCATCCGCCTACCTCGGCCTCCCAGAGTGCTAGGATTACAGGCGTGAGCCACCGCACCTGGCCCATTTTACAGATGAGAAAACGTAGGCTCTAGACAGCTGGCAAGACGATTCAGCTAGTGTGCTGCAGAGCTGGCATTCAAACCCAGGAATCGGTGGTGAGCAAAACCGGACAAAGCCCTGCCCTCAGGGAGCTTCCATGGAGTCCTTTGCACATGCGGTCCTAACTCTGGCAAGTGCTACCAAGGAGAGCGCCATGGTGGCCTGTGATAGGCCCCTCTGGTGGAGTGTGGAGAGTCAGGGAAGCAGGTGTTTGGGGGCGTGTGCATTCATTCAGCTTTTTCAAGCTCCTGCACTGTGCCATGCCCTCTACTGTATGCAGGGAACACGGTGGCACCACTCAGCTCCTGTCCCCACTGTTGCAGAGTTGACATTTCAAGGGACATGGTAGCCCAGGTGGGGGTTATCCTGGGGTCCCACAGTGAGGCCGAGACAGAGCAGACACTGACAGTGAGTGGCCTTTCTCTCTGCCCGCAGTTGGAGAAGGAAGAGCAGATACACAGCGTGGACATTGGGAACGACGGCTCGGCCTTCGTGGAGGTGCTGGTGGGCAGCTCGGCCGGGGGCGCCGGGGAGCAAGACTATGAGGTAAGCAGGGCGGTGACACAGACCCTGTGCTGCCCTCTGGCCCACATCCCCCACCTGCCATTCGCTGTTTCCCTCAGGGCCTCTGGTGGGGCCAGGCCGTGAAGGGAAGTGACACCTGACTGATCCACCACGCACAAAGGACATACGCAGGGTAGTAAACGTCTCACATCAGGGAAGAGACTGAGTTTGCGTCACAGCTTGTCACACAGATTTATGATCTGACGGTTCTGGAGGTCAGTAGAGTAAAATCACTCTCACTGTGCTAATACCCAGGAGTGGGCGGAGCCGCATTCCTCCCGGAGGCTCCAAGGGAGAACGGTTTCCTTGGCTATTGCAGCCTCTAGAGGACACCTGCCCTCCTGGGCTCTCGCCCCTTCCTTCATCAAAGCCAGCACTGCTGCTACTCTAGCATCTGCTTCCAGCGTCACTTCTCCAGCTCTCGCTCTCTTGCCTCCTTCTTTCTTACAAAGACCCTTTGAGTGACACGGGGCCCACTCGGATAATCCCGGGTAATCTCCCCCATCTCAGCATCACCACATCTGCAAAGTGCCTTTTGCCACATTGTAAGTCTGGGGATTAGGATGTGGTCATCTTTGAGGGGCCATTAGTCTGCCTATCACTGTCTCTTATGTTTTCTTCTAGAAGCCTTATATTTTTAGCTTTTACACTTAGATTTTCTTCTATCTCAAATGAATTTTTGTGTATCGTGTGAGGCAAGGGCCAGGGTTCATCTTTTTATTTATCTTTTTCATATGTTTGCTGAAAATACTTTTTTTAAAAAAGACTCCCTTTTTTCAATTGAATTGTTTTGGCTCTTTTTTGACCATTTGTATGAGTTTATTTCTGTACTCTTTTCTGTTCCATTGATATGTGTGTTTTTATATCACCTGATCTCAGACCTTATTCAGATCTCCGTCATTGTCCCAATAATGTTCTTTATAGCAAATCATTATAGCAGATCTTTATAGCATAATCATACATTGCATTAACTTGTCACATCTCCTTGGTTTCCTTTCATTGGCAACAGTTCCTGTGACTTTCTTGTGTTTTGTGCCATTGGCATTTCTAAAGAGCAGAGGTCAGTGATCTTTGTCAAGTATCACTTATTGTACAAAATGTCTGATATTTCCTTGTGATTAAATTTAAATTTAGGTTACACACTTTTGGCCAGAATACCACAGAAGTGACATTGTGTTCTTTTCAGTGCAATATACAATTGATTTTTGTATATTGACTTTGTATCTTGTGGCCTTGCTAAATTCACCTATTAATCCTTGTTGTGTAGATTCCTTGGGATTTTCTGCATAGACAATCATGTCATCTGTGAAAAAAGACAGTTTTGTTTTTTTTTTTCCTTTTTCTCACCTTGTCATACTGACTAGCTCTAGTTCGGTGTTGAATAGAAATGTTGAATAGAAGTGGTGAAAGCAGACATCCTTGTCTTGTTCCTGATCTCAGGGGGAATGTATTGAGTCTTTCACCATTAAATATGATGTTAGCTGTAGGTTGTTTGTTTTTTATAGAGATCCTTTGTCAGGTTGACGAAGTTGTTTTTCAGTTTGTTGAGAGCTTTTTTTCCTGAATGTGTATTGACTTTTATCAAGTGATTTTTGTGTTCTACAAGGTACACTTTAATGAGTAAGTTTCCCTATAACAAACATTTTTTTTTCCTCAAGGTTAGACAAGTCAGCAGTCTTTGGGACTGTTATAAAAAAGTTTTCTGCTCCTCCTGGTGAATGTGTTTACGTCAGAATTCTACTTTATAATGACAAAAACAGAATAAATGTATTTTTAGCTAAAATTTAAAAGAAGCTAAAATCTTAAAGAAGACTAATGTTGGAAGCCCAACACAACATAGTTTGAATATATGCTTTTACTATTAAGACATAAAGATCACCTACAGAGCTGGGTGTGGTGGCTCACACCAGTAATCCCAGCAAATTGGGAAGCTGAAGCAGGAAGATCGCTTCACATCTGTTATGTGATTTTTTTTGCTTTTGCTTGTCTATCTAGCAAGCTGCAATGGCTGGGTGTATTAGTCAAGGTTCTCCAGAAAGACAGAACCAATGGGATCTAGATACAGATATATAAGAGAGGATTTATTAGGGGAATTGACTCACATGATTATGGAGGCTGGGAAGTCCCATGATAGGCCGTCTGCAAGCTGAGAACCAGAGAAGCTGGTAGTGTGGTTCTGTCCACGTTGGAAAACTCGTAAACCAAGGAAACGGTGTGATTCTCAGTCTGAGGCTGCTGGTGCAAGTCCCAGAGTCCAAAGCCAAAGAACCTGGAGTTTGGATGTCCAAGTTCAGGAGAAGGGCATCCTGCTCTAGAAAGGAGAAAATTCACCCTTCTTTTCCCTTTTTGTTCCATCCAGGCCCCCAGCTGATTAGATGGTGCCCACCCTCATTGAGGGCCGATCTTTCCTACTTAGTCGATTGACTCTCACACATCTGTCTCCTCTGAAAACACTCTCACAGACACACCCAGAAACCATGCTTCACTAGCTGTCCAGACATCCCTCAATCAAGTCAGCACCTAAAATTAACCTGTGCTAGGTGACAGTTTTATCTTTTTAAGGTCTGAGAACACCTATGCCAACAGTATCTCATTCTTTAAGGCTTTAAATTAAACTTCTGCTGGAGTCTCAGGCTCCTATTACAACTTGTAGCTAAGACCGAATTAAAGACTTTGGGGCTTATAATGTTTGGTTTCCAGCCAGAAACTAGATATAACTGGAAGCACCAAGAAAGAAAAGGAAAAAGGGTAGAGTGGGACGGTCAATGTTGATGTCACCTACAAATCATTCTTTGAATTCTACAAAGGAGATTTGTAAGCTTTTGAAATTAATGCAAACTAAGGATTAAAGGTTTCATTACAGAAGCTTAGACAGTGCTGGATAATATAAGTCTGACAATCGGAGTCATTCTATTTCTCTCTCTTATTTATTCATTCATTCATTCATAGATGGGGTATTGCTTTGTTGCTCACAAAGAGACATATAGTTAATTATATTCTGCATTCTTCTCAGCAAAAGGCTTTATTTTCTGATTTTACAAATTTCACAATATGAGCCAGGCATGATGGCGCATGCCTGTAGTCCCAGCTACGCAGGAGGCTGAGGCAGGAGGATCACTTGAGCCCAGGAGTTTGAGGTTGCTGTGAGCTAGGCTGACACCTTGGCACTCTAGCACGGGTGACAGAGTGAGACTCTGTCTCAAAAAAAAACAAAAAAAAAAAACAAATTTCACAATATGTCAGTTAGAAAAGAGACCAAGCTGAAAATATTAAGTGGTCCTGTGTCCACAGTACTGCCTAATGGCAGGGCGAATCCTCTTTGGAGGAAGGTACTTCACAGCAAGTCCTCAAAGAATTCCCATAGACACATTCCCAAACAACAGAAGTTAATGATTAAAAATGCACACGTACACCCCCAATGAGATCACAAGCTGCCCTGACTTAGGGTCAGCAGACACTGCAAACTGTAAACTTATGTGCACAAAGGTTACATATATTGAAATTAAAATACATAATATAATATTTAAAAAGTATATTTAGTAGTTCAAAGAAATAAATGAAGATATTGATGGTATGATGAAGGAACAAATGATAGTCAAAATTGACAGGCAATTTTGGAAAAGAGTGGGAGGTCTGTGTGGCCCACACTAAGGGATGAACCAACGCAAGTTATCTTAGCAGAGAGAATTTAATGTAAAGAACTAGTAACTAGGTGTCACTAGAAGACTGAGGTATGACTAAGAAGCAACAGCAGGGAGCAGCTACCGCTGGGAGAACAAAGGAAAGTGGTTGGAGTTTTTGGAAGTGAGTGTTAGAAGCCCCAGGAGCTGAAACTCAAACCCTGAGAGGGTGTTGATCTTGCACCAGGAGAAGGGCTGGAGGAGGCCAGAGCTGCAGGTGTTGGGACCTGCAAACTGGATTCATCCGCTGCTGCGAGGAGGAACCACTGCACAAGCAGAAGCGTCCTTGGGATGATGCTCATGGGATCTGCAAATACACAAGCAGCAGTAGGTCCTTTTCCGCCCGGCAGCCTTGCAGCGTCTCTCTGGCTCCCCCTGTTGGCGGAGCCTGATAAGGAGCAGCCGGCAAAACAGAATTGCAGGTCGCCAAGTCCAGGCCAGGATCACAGAGCTGAGTGTAGAGGGTGGGTTTGGGCTGAGAAACAATAATCAGCGCAGCTCTCTTGCATCTTTGGATTCTGTCCTCTCGTTTCTGGCCTCCAATAATTCCTTTTACCTTTCTGCTGACTCATCTGTGCATTTCCAAAAGGTGTCTGAATATTGTGCCAGTCACTGTGAATTTCTCTGCTGCGAAAGTTCCTTAGGACACGTAGCGCCCCGTATTGCCAAATATGGAAGATGCGTGGAAGAATTTGAGAAGGATCGTTCAGATCTGGAGGTTAGAAAGATCCTTCTGGGGCCTTTGTCAGGGCAGGACTGACTGGAGGCCCCAGACAGAGATGTCCCGAGACTCCCAGGCCTGAGCTGGATTCTGGTGACTCCCATCCCTACTTGGGCCCTCTGCACTCTGCCTCAGCACCTAGAAGGTGACATCTAAAGCCTTCCCTCGTTCTCATTCACTGTGCCTTCTCCGACCCAGGTCCTTCTGGTCACCTCATCCTTCATGTCGCCTTCCGAGAGCCGCAGTGGCTCAAACCCCAACCGAGTACGTATGTTTGGGCCTGACAAGTTGGTCCGGGCAGCAGCTGAGAAGCGCTGGGACCGTGTCAAAATTGTTTGCAGCCAGCCCTACAGCAAGGTACCTGGGGTGGGAGCTGGGGTGTAGAGTCCTTGGTCCTGGACAAGGAGGGAACTGAGGGGCCAATATTGAGTCCCAGAGGGCTGGAAGGAGTGGACAGCTGGTGTCCCCATGAGATTATATGGAGGGTGGGTCCCTGTGTTCCCTGCGATGGGTTTGGGATCCTCCCCATAATGAGAAGCTTCCTGTCCTGGAGGGGATCTGGGGAGGGTGAACTGTCGCATGTCAGAAGGAATTGGTGGAGGGGGGAGCTGACTTGTTAGAGAAGTGGTCTAGTAGGGTGGGCCTAGTAGTTAAAGTCATTAGATCTGGGGTCTGACCACCAGGTTGAAATCCTGGCTATACCACTCTTCAGCTGTGTGATCTTAGTTAAATGACTTACCCTCTCTGGGCCGCTGTTTCCTGATCCTTATTGGGTTGCTGTAGGCGAAGGGATGCAACGCTGTGGTAACAGTGAGACATGAGTATCTATTGGTGCCACACAGTAGAGGCACACTTCCTGCCCATGTAACTGTCCTGGGGGGTATGTAACCTGTCAACTGGCTTCTCTTCATGAGGTCATCCAGGGACCCAAACTTCTCCCATTTTCTGGGTCTGTCCAGTTGGCAGTGGGGGGAAGAGCTTGGAGCATTTCAGTGTCCTGGAAGAGGCATCCAGCACTCGCCCCCCATTCCATAGGCAGGAGTTGGGGCTTAGGGGAGTAGGTTTGCAGGGGCACCCAGCAGACTTCGCCAGTTGCAATGAGTCTAACGGAGCTAATGCGTGTAAAGGGCTTAGAGCCGAGCCTGACTCAGAGTTAGGGCTCAGTAACGACAGTGTGACAGTATAGTCATCATCATCAGGGCACCTCCTGAGACATGGGTGTCCATGAGAGGGAAAGAGCCAGAAAGGAGTTTCCCTAAGTGAAAGGGTCTTGGGGCCTAACTCCCATCCCTCCTTTTCCAGGACTCCCCCTATGGCCTGAGTTTTGTACGGTTCCATAGCCCCCCAGACAAAGATGAGGCAGAGGCCCCAGCCCAGGTAAGATCCACCCGCCACCCCCCAGAGCCTTCTCCTTGCCTGTTCACCCCCACCTGCCAGCAGCCCACCCACGGCACTGACCTTGCGGGACCTTAGAAGGTGACGGTGACCAAGCTCGGCCAGTTCCGTGTGAAGGAGGAGGATGAGAGTGCCAGCTCCCTGAGACCAGGGGCTCTCTTCTTCAGCCGGATCAACAAGACGTCCCCGGGTGAGTGTGGAAAACCTGAGTCCTGAGTGAGTAGAGGCTTGAGACCCAGGCTCCTGGGTCTGAGGGAAGAGGGGCTGGAGGCCTGGACTCCTGGGTTTGGGAAATAACAGTCTCTTACATAGGAGTCGAAGGGACTCAGGGCCCAACCTTCTCATCCTGGACCAACTTTCTCACTTTGTAGCCACAGCCAGTGACCCAGCAGGGCCCAGCTATGCAGCTGCGACGCTCCAGGCCTCTAGCGCCACCTGCTCAACCTCTCCAGTGTCCAGGGTGGTAGGCAGCACCTCCAAGGTGAGATCATCACACTCTGGTGGGTGGAGCAGGAGAGAAGCTGGAGGCCTCAACCCATCCCCACCCTCTCAGCCTCAGGAGTCTCCCAAAGGGAAGAGAAAGTTGGATATGAACCAAGAAGAAAGAAAGACCCCCAGCAAACCGTCAGCCCAGCTCTTACCTCCTGCCATCAAGAGACCCAAATGTGAGCAGCCTAGATCCACTATTTTCCGTAGGGGCCTGTGCTCTTGTGTCCTAGGGGAGGAGGGGCTGGACATTTAGCCCCAGTGGTGCTAACTGAGCGTCTCTTCTTTGGTTCCCCCAGTGCCAGTTCCCACCCATACCACAGCCGCAGCCCCAGTCCCTGCCCCAGCACAGGGGGCAATGCCAGGGAAACCTCGGGGAGAAAGCACCGAGCCCAGGGGACACCGAGCTGGTCCGCAGGAGCTGGGAAAGATCCTTCAGGGTGTGGTGGTGGTGCTCAGTGGCTTCCAGAACCCCTTCCGCTCAGAGCTCCGGGACAAGGCCCTAGAGCTGGGGGCCAAGTATCGGCCAGACTGGACCCCGGACAGCACGCACCTCATGTAAGCTTCTGCCCTCCTCCTCTCCATGCCTCCTGCCACTTCTGCCCCATCTTCCTCTGTCTCCTCCAGCTTGCTTTCTATCTGCATCCTTTTTTTTGTTTTGATGTACAAAAAAAGTTTTATTTGCTAGCTCCGTCCACTGAAAAGGTGTAGAAACGATAGCCAACATAGCAGCAGTGAGCATCCCTGGCACCCTCTGTCTGCATCCTTTATTTTGTGCTCCCACGTGCGCGCGCGCTCTCTCTCTCTCTCTCTCTCTCTGTGTCTCCTCGCCTCTCTTAGCCTCTAGCTTCTACCTCTTTTTCTCTCTGATTTCTGCATCTCTCCTTCAGTCTTGTACCTCTTTTTCTGTTTCTCCCATATTGATCTCACTGTCTCTTCCTCTTCTTTCTCCCCGTCTCTCTCTTTCCCCTTTGCCCCTCAGATAACATCTAACTGACACCCCTCAATTCTGCCTCCCACCAGCTGTGCCTTTGCCAACACCCCCAAGTACAGCCAGGTCCTAGGCCTCGGAGGCCGCATCGTGCGTAAGGAATGGGTGCTGGACTGTCACCGGATGCGGCGGCGGCTGCCCTCCCGGAGGTGAGACCTCCCTGCACACACATGTGCGACACTCATGCTCACACACACCCCAGCCCTTCCGCTTACCCTGTGCTGGGCAATGCCAGGGATCTGAGGAGAGAACAGACTGGAGCCTGCTGGCAGAGAGCACAGGCGGTCCCAGCCCAGAGTCAGCGGGCTCCTGAGAGGAGGGCAGAGGCTGGGGGACTCCAGATGAGGGAAGGAGGACTTGCCTGGGAGGGTCACACACGGCTCCGTGAAGTGTGCTTACTGGAGAAGGAAAAGGACGTTGCAGGCGGAGGAACAGCCGGTATGAAGGCCCGGGGCTGGAGAACGAGCGTTGGGGCCCATTCACGGTCATTCACAGCAAGTCCTGGAAGCCTCTGCTTGGTGCCAGGCTGGGCTGTGTCATGCTCGGGATCCAGATGTTAAGCTCTGCCCTTGAACGCCCCTCACTTTGATGAGGGGGTCGGACTCGTTGTAACAGTGTGGTAGAAGGCCCACGGGGAGTCCCAGTGAGCGAGGGCTCTTCGAGGACAAGAAGAGGTTTGCCAGGCTGAACAGCCAGAGAGTATGCTGGGTGGAGGAGACAGGTCAGAGCAGCCTGGTCTCTGCCCTTAGGAGTTGCAGGTGGGACTGAGCTTATGGTGGGAAGCAGGAAGTGACAGGAAAATGAGGCTGGGGCCGTAGGAGCCCTGGAAAGCTTTTGAGTGTGGGCAGGGCAGGGTCAGATCTGAGGGCTGTGGGCGGGAGGAGAGATCTGAGTCGCGCTCCGTGGCCTGAGTATGCTCAGAAGTCACACTCAGCTGCACCTGGCTGGTCTGCACTGGGGGGAAGTGAGGCTACAAGGCGTATGGGGCCAGCTCAGTAAGGGCTTCTAGTGCCTGGCCGACGCATGGGGTTCTGTCCAGCTCCACAGGCCTTCATCTGTTGTTTGGGAATCCAGACACCTCTGGAAGCCGGAAGTTCTTTTCTAGGTTTAGCACAAACATTTGGCTGCACGATCATCCTGAACTGATGTGTGGCTATTTATGGACTTTGTTTATCTCCTTAAGTGTGTCATGGTATTTACCACTGAAATACTAATGGGTGTGATTATGGGAACTCTCCAGAGTGTATCATATAACACTCTATGTGCCTGCCATTTACCTCTCTAAAATCTGAAAAATTCAAAATTCTGAAACCCATCTGGCTCCAAGGGCCTCCTGTGTGATGAATGGGGGGAGCCACGGAAGGTTGGGGGGCAGGAGCAGGCTCTGTTGGGAGAGATGGAGTGTCAAGGGGAGTCTGCAGGTTGGGGACCCCAGAGCAGTCTGGGGTCTTGGGGGTGGAAAGAAGGGATGGATTTGGGATATATTCAGGGCAGAATAAACCAGATTTGGTTTCTTATCTGCCTGGGAGAGCTCAAGGAGGCCCTGGAAGAAAAGGGAATAAGACAAACAGCATTGGATTTGCAACTGGGTTTTAACAAAAAAAATTCAGGAAGCATTTTATATTTAAAAATTTCGACTATAAGAGGAAAGACCCCAGGGAGATGGCTTTTCCTACTATAATCACAAATTGAGGGTTTGTTTTCTTTTTTTTTCTAACCTGCTTCAGAGAAAGAACAGATTGAGTTTAAAAAAAAACTTTGACTACAAAGCACCTTGAAGAAAACATTTAATAAAGATGGGGTCTTGCTCTGTCACCCAGGCTGAAGTGTATTGGCACGACCATAGCTCACTGCAGCCTCAAACTCCTGGGCTCAGGTGATCCTCCTGCCTCAGCCTCCAGAGTAGCTGGGACTACAGGTGTGCGCCAACACATCTGGCTAAGTTTTAAATTTTTTTGTAGAGATGGGGTCTTGCTATGTTGCCCAGACTGGTCTCAAACTCCTAGCTTCAAGGGATCTTCCTGCCCCAGCCTCCCAAAGTGTTGGGATTACAGGTGTGAGCCACCATGCCCAGCCTGGTTTTTGCTTTTTTAATTAAAATTTTTTTTAGGCCAGACGCGGTGGCTCACGCTTGTAATCCTAGCTCTTTGGGAGGCCGAGGTGGGAGGATCGCTCAAAGTCAGGAGTTCGAAACCAGACTGAGCAAGAGCGAGACCCCATCTCTACTAAAAATAGAAAGAAATTAATTGGCCAACTAAAATGTATATATAGAAAAAATTAGCTGGGCATAGTGGCACATGCCTGTAGTCCCAACTACTTGGGAGGCTGAGGCAGGAGGATCGCCTGAGCCCAGGAGTTTTAGGTTGCTGTGAGCTAGGCTGATGCCATGGCACTGTAGCCTGGGTGACAGAGTGAGACTCTGTCTCAAAAAAAAAAAATTTTTTTTTAATGCTCAAGGATCACAACCATTGACTCTTAATCAACTGCTACACTTTAAATCCTCTGAATGTCCCATGAGCTACTACCATTTTACAATGAGTGTGACTTACCTAAAGTGTTTCACCAGCTTCGAAACAACCAAATCACATGCAGAAGGCTCTTAATGCATCCGTCTCGGGAAAGTAAAACCAACATTCATCTGCTTCTGCTGCATACTTTGCCCTGTGGTTTAGGGCAAATTAATTAATCCCTCTGTGCCTTAGTTTCCTCACCTGTAAAATGGGGCTAAAATAGCACCGACCTGGGGACTCAATGACTCAATATTTGTCAAGTGCATATAACAGTGCCTGGCTCACAGGAAGTCCCATGTAAGTGTTAACTGCTGCTGATGCGAATAGAGCTGGGAAAGTTCTTTTTCTGGACTGTCAGTGGCTTAAAGAACCATGAATACAGTGTGGGAGGCTGTAAAATGTGTTTGCTTTTGAGCATATTCTCTTAATTGGCAGGCATTCTCCTGATGGGAAACTGCCTTTGATTCTCAAAGGGGAAAGTTATTTCTGATTTTTCTTTCCTTTCTGAAACGGGACATTTCTTCCCCAAGAGGGAGGAAAGAGAGGTGGTGCTCAGGTCTCCAGTATGGGGGGCTGAGCTGGCTAGGGTTCAGCGGGGCCTTCCTGAGCTGGAAGAGGGGCAGGTTGGGGGAGAGACCGTGGTTCCCACCCTGAGTGAGTATTTAGTAAACGCCAGTGGCTCTTGCTTCCTGAACATCCTCCCCAGCTCCTTGGAGGACTCAGTATCCTGTTTATCTGAGGCCTGATTCCTCCCCTAGGTACCTTATGGCAGGGCCGGGCTCAAGCAGCGAGGATGAGGAGGGCTCTCACAGCGGCAGCAGCGGGGATGAAGCCCCCAAGCTTCCCCGAAAGGTCCGATGCCCCTGCCTGGGTGGGGGAGGGTATGGGGGGGATGGCATGGATCTGCTGTGGCACCCCAAACTCTTCACTTCTGCCTCCTGCAGTCACCCCCTACTCACCCACACCCCCTTGCTCTCCTCACTGATTGACCCTCTCTTCTCAGCGCCCCCAAGCCAAAACTAAACCCCCTCAGACAGCTGGACCCAGCTCACCCCAGAAGCCCCCAAGCCCTGAAGAGACCAAAGCAGCCTCACCCAGGCCCCAGGAAGATACCGACACTGAGGGGGAGCAGGCAGGTCGGAGTCTGAGGGAGGAGGGGCTGGGGCTGGACCCCCGGGTCGAGGGAGGAGGGGCTGGGGCTGGACCCCTAGGTCTGAGAGAGGAGGGGCTCAAAGCCTGGACTGAGGGTCTGATGGAGGTAGAGACTGGATCCCGGACAGATGGAGCAGGAGGAGCTGGTGGCTGGGGTCGGGTTAACTGGACCTTGGGGGCAGCTGAGGTGGAGGTTGGGATGCTGGGTCTTTGCCTAGGTGCCATACTGGAAGGGAGGGTTACTGGTCTTCCCAGAAGACAAGGCAGTGCCTTGCGTTGACTGAGCCTCTACTTGCAGTAGGACAGGACAATGGAGCAGAAGATTCTGGGGACACTGAGGATGAGCTGAGGAGGTAGGGTTGGGGCTGGGGTTAGGGCGGCGCAGCCTTGGGTGTGGGGGGAGCTGCTCTGCATGCTCGCCCTTTACTCCTCTCGGCTCCCGCAGAGTAGCCAAGCAGAGGGAGCAGAGGCAGCCCTCTGGCCAGGGGGAGAATGGTGAGGACCCGTACGCAGGCTCCACGGATGAGAACACGGACAATGAGGATCACCCAGAATCTCCCGACCTGCCAGTTCCCGAGCTCCCAGGTCAGAAATCCCTCCCTCCCTGCTGCAGTGGGATTTTGCCCTCAGTTGTGACTTGCCCTGTGGGATCCCTGCTGTCCCCATGACTTGTCTCCCTTCTTCACCCACCTGCTCCCTGCCTTGGCCACTTCCACATTCTGGGCTTGTTCTTCCTTTCAGCATCTTCTCTGTTCTTCCCTTTTTGTCCCTTCCTAATTTCTTGCTCTGACCATGCCCCCCGTAGCCCAGTGCCAGGTGTGACCCCCTCTGGTGTTCCTTATAGCTGTGAGCAGCCCTGCCTCCTGCCAGTGCTTCGCCCCCAGGGTCAGGTCTGCTGGTCTAGGGGGAGGCGGGCGCTCCAGATGGCATGGGCGCAGCTCTCCGTGGGGACCTCGGTGGGGGGCTCACCAGTGTTCACTTAGTCATCAGCCCAGACAGATGCCATCTGCGTGTGTGTGTGTGTGTGTGTGTGTGTGTGTGTGTGTGTGTGTGTAATTCTAATATAAAAGAATAAGAAAGAAAGGAAATGGGAAAACTCTGCAGGGGGTTGTGGGAGGGGATGGGAGTGAGAGTGTCTTTGAGAGTGGAGGGAGCAGAGGAGAGGCCGGTCTGCTCCCAGGTGAGGTTCAGGGCCACTGGAAGAGCTGTTTCCACTCTGTTCCTCCAACACCAGCAATGGCATCAGATTGAGGGCCTGGAAAGTCACGTTAAAATGGAAGGAAGAAAGAGCCCCCTGAGAGATCAGAGCAATAAAGGCCCTGGTGAACGGGAGTGAGAGCAAAGGTGAAGAGGTGGCAGTTTCCAGCCCTGGCCAGGCTTATCAAGTGGCCCCAGCCCATCCGTCAGAAGCATGTCACAATAATAATAATGTCCTCTACAGTTAATGCAGACCAACAGACAGACCTCCCCGGAAGGCTCTGATGGGCCACTGGTCCGGGAACTACTGCTCACCATCAACTCCCGCCCGTGTGGGCTGGTGCCTTGGAACTCCTGGGGCCTCACACCGGCCCCTCGCACTTTCTGTCCCGCAGACTTCTTCCAGGGCAAGCACTTCTTCCTGTACGGGGAGTTCCCTGGGGACGAGCGGCGGAAGCTCATCCGATATGTCACAGCCTTCAATGGGTCAGTCTTCAGGGGCTGGGGGTGGGGAATGGGTGATGGACCCAGGGGAGGGCTCAGGGACCTGGTGGCAGGGGTGGGGGTTGTGGGAAAGGATGTAGCCAGCAGGTGGGCACAGGTTGTCAAGTCCACATGCCAGCCCTGCCCACTGTGCTGGGCGGCCCTGGGTGCGCTGCTTCCCCTTGGTTTCCTCCTCTCTAAAGCGAGGATCCCCACCCCGCTTCTGAAAGGGCGGTTGTGAGGATGAGCCGCTGTGGGGGTGGTTGTCATCGTGGGAAGAGCCACATGGGAGAACGGAGGCTCACAGGCAGCCTAGAGGTGGGGATAGTGAGAGGACAGCCACTGAGAACGGTTGGGGAGCAGGATGTCAAGACGGGGGACACCGATTCCTCTGCCTCTTCCCTCCCGCCAGGGAGCTCGAGGACTATATGAGCGACCGGGTGCAGTTTGTGATCACAGCACAGGAGTGGGATCCCAGCTTTGAGGAGGTGAGTCCCAGAGGGGCAGGGAGAGGGAGACTCCAACCCAGTTTGGCATCCCCTCCATCCCCTCCTCTCACACATTCCCATGCGGACCCCACCCCACCCCACCCTGCAGGCCCTGATGGACAACCCCTCCCTGGCGTTCGTCCGGCCCCGATGGATCTACAGTTGCAACGAGAAGCAGAAGTTACTTCCCCACCAGCTCTATGGGGTGGTGCCCCAGGCCTGAAGGACGTGCTCGTGTGCGTGTACTTGCACGCACCCACACACTCACACACACGCAGAGATGAGTCTAATAAAGATGGCATAGTTTGGAGCAGCTGCCTCTTCTACTCAGGAGTCTTCAAAACTCCAAGAGGCTTCCAGCTTTCTGTCTTACGTTTGGCTTTTGCTTCCTTTCTGTGAGGGCCAGGTCTCTGGGCTGCCTTCAGGCTCCTGTCTGGGGTCTGGGGAAGAACGACAGGCCATCTCTCAGAGATCTGGTAGGGAAGTAACTCTTTGTCACTTCTCTCTGGCCCCTCATCTCTGGCAAGAATGGGAGTTTGCAGGGAATTGGGAATTTGACCTGCAGTGCTGCCCCCAACTTGTTCTGACCCTCTGAGCCGTTCCTGTGTCTTGGTTGTCCGTGTGTGGGTCGGAGGCTGGAGGCCTGGATGCTCATGAGAAAGGCCACTCTCTTGAAGTCTTAGCGCCCGTAGGCCAGGGCTATCAGCTTTTCTCCAGGGTCTTCAGAAGTAGCAGTATAACATCACCAGCATGGTTTGACGTCACCCGATTTAGGAGAATGGGGTGAAGGGGCGTTTTAATCATGCCACCCAAATCCTGGACCCCCTTCAAGGCTCCACCACATTTAAGAACGGAACTGAGCAAGTGTTAAGGAGTCAAGGCAGAGAAGGGGACAGTGCCCTTGGCAGGGGCCACAGCATGGGCAAAGGCCCAGAAGTGGGAACGAGGCCGAGGCAGTCGGAAGAGCATTGCTGCCTTTGGTGAAGCAGCTTCGGGGACAGATTGAGCTGGAAAGGTGGGCGCGGACGGTCCTTGCAGCTTTGCTCTGCAGTGTGATAGCCACTAGACACGGGGTTATTTCAATTTAAATGAATTAAAATGAAATTAAACAAAAACTTCACTTCCTCAGTCACACTGGCCACACGTTTCAAGTGCTCAGTGACTACTGTGTATTGGACAGCACAGACAGAGAACATTTGCATCACTGTAGAATGTTCTTTAGGACAGGGCTGGCCTGAAGGGCTGTGCACGCCAGGCCAAGGAGCTTGGACTTTATCCTGGGGGTGGGCGGGTAAGGGAGGGGGTTGAATAGGGCGAAGGCCAGGGTCAGAGGTAGGTTTGAGATCTGAGCTTTGGGTAACCTAGGACATTTCAGGCACTTTCTCAACTTTTGCCTCATCAAACAGCTGAGGGCTACCAATCTCACTCCTGTCCTTTCGGGACCTTTGCTTTTTCATCTTTTAAGATGAGGTGGCGTTAGACTCTGCATTCACTTGTTCCTCTGTTCATTCACACTCGTGCTGATAACTCACCGGATGAGTTTCCTGTTGCTGCTGCAACAAACCACCACAAAGTCAGTGGCTTATAACAACAGACGTTTATTGTCCTACAGGTCTGGCTGGCTGAGGTCCAAAATGGGTGTCACTGGGCTAAAAATCAAGGTAGGCAAGGCTGCGTTCCTTCCAGAAGCTCTAGGGAAGAATCTGTGTTCTTGTCTTTTCCAGCTTCTAGGTGGCTGCCCACGTTCCATTCCGCTTCCGTGTCCAAAGCCAGCGATGGCCACTTGAGTCTCACATCGCATCACTTGACACTGTGACTCTCCTGTCTCAGTCTTCCACATTTAAAGATCCCTGTGATTACTGTGAGCCCACCTAGATCATGGGGATAATCTCCCTGTTTTAAGGTCAGCTGATTAAAAACCTTAATCCCATCTCCTACCTTAATTCTCCTCAAAGGAGAATTAATCCCATCTCCTACCTTAATATACTCAAAGGTTGCAGGGATTAGGATATGAATATTTTGGGGAGCCCGTTATTCTGCCTACCACTCCTGCCGTGTCTGAGACATGAGGGAGGCAGTGTGAAAAACTGGGGCCGCTGGTCCCCAGTCTCATGGGGCTGAGGTGCGGCAGGCAGGAGAGACATGGTGAGTGTGTAACGCAGCCTTAGGCGGTGGGAAGTGCCACCAGAGCAGGGAAAGCAGAACAGTGATGGGGCAGTGGCAGGGTTGGGGAAGTTTAGATGGAGTGATTGGGGAAGGCCTCTCTGAGGACTTCCCCTCTGTAGGGACTGAAAAGAAAGGGAATATCTGGGAGAGCCCTTCCGGGCAGAAGGAAAGCAAGTGCAGGGACCCTGAGGCAGGAGCAGGTCTGACACGTTCGAGAAGCAGCAGAGCGTCAGGCTATGAAGAGATCCAGGATCCACCTGGACTCGGGCACTGTCCCATTGTTTGGTTTCAGGGAAATCCCACCTCTCCTGGCCTCATTTCCCTGATCTGTACAAGGTAAGGTTGGATCAGAGCAATACCTCACAAATGAGTTTGTGTCTTTTGCTGGTGGTGTGGTTGCTTTGGAGGGACTCCCCCAGGGCAGCTTTCTATATAAACATAGATACAAGCGGCAGTGCCAGGTTTGGAGGAGAGTAGAATCCTTACCCCTCCCTGAACCTTCCCCACAAGGCCTTACCGAGTAGATTGCAGTACAGCAGCCTGCTGACTTCCATTGCCTGCTCGGTTCCACCTCTTACTCTGGATACTTTCCACAAACAATCTTTCTTTCCGTCCTCCCCAACTTTCTGATCTCAGCTCCAACATTACCACCTTAAGAAGGACTTTCCTGAACTCCTCTGCAAAATAGAATATAGTCTTACAATACTGTATCTCCTCCATCATAGTCATATTTTACATTTGTCTATGGTCAAAGTTACCTGTCTTTTCATTTGTGATTTATACTTTTCTTTGGTCTCTTAAGGATACTTTTCTCTTCTGAGGTTACCAAGACCATTTTCCTTTAATCCCATCTAAATGTTTTAGAGTTTTGCTCTTCAAATTTATTTACTTTTGTTTTTGAGATGGGGTCTTGCTCTGTTGCCCAGGCTGGAGTGCAGTGGTGCAATCATACATAGCGCACTGCAGCCTTGACCTCCTAGGCTCAAATGATCCTCCTGTCTTGGCCTCGCAAAGTGTTAGAATTATAGGCATGAGGCACTGCACCTGGCTGCTCTTCAAATTTAGATCTTAAATCACCAGAAACTTATTTTTTATGTGTGTTGTAAGGTAGGGATCTGTATTAGTCTGCTGTTGCTGCTGTAACAAATCACCATAAGCTTAATGGCTTTTACCAACACAAATTTATTTTATTATAGTTTCAGAGGTCAGTACTCCAAAATCAGCCTCAGTGGGCTAAAATCAAGGTGTCTGCATTCCTTCTGGAGGCTCTAAGGAAGAATCCATTTCCTTGCCTTTTCTAGCTTCTAGAGGCTGCCTAAATTCCTCAACATGGGGCCTCACATCACACTAATCTCTGCTTTCACCGCATCTCCTTCTGTAATTCCTCTGCTTCCCTCTTTCCTTTATAAGGACCCTTGTGATTACATTGGGCCTACCTTGAGTAATCAGGATAATCTCCCCATCTCAAGACAAGATCCTTAATCACATCTGCAAAGTCCCTTTTGCCATGTGTAAACTAACATACAGGTTCTGGGATTTAGAATGTGAACATCTAAATTATTAGATTATTATTCTGTCCACCATGGGATTCAGTTTATTTTCTTTTCCAAATCTCTCAGCCCCACTTATTGATTAGTCTGTCTGTTCCCCACTCATCTACATCAAGGGTCTACAGACCATTAGCCCATACAGTTTTTGTAAATAAAGTTTTATTGGCACGTAGCCACACTCATTTATGTATTATATGTGGCTGTATTTCTGCCTCAATGGCAGGGCTGAGTAATTGCAGCAGACACTGTACAGCCTGCAAAACCTAAAAATATATACTCGTGCCCCTTGACTTACAATGGGGTTACGTCCTGATAAACCCATCATAAAGTTGAAAACTTGTAAGTCAAACCATTGCAAGTTGGGGACCATCTCTATTATTTGGCCTTTGTTCTTGCTTTTATCACGTAGTATATCTTGGGAATCTTTCCACATCAGTACATATATAGTGCTTTTTTCCTACAGCTACGTATTCCATCCCATGGCTATATTAGAATTCATGAATTAGTCCCCTATTAATGGACAGTTCTGTTGTTTCCAATCTTTGGCCACAACCCATCACACTGCAATGAACATCCTTACCTTTATGCCTTTTTCACATGTGTGAATTTATAGAATAAATTCCTACAAGTGGAATGGTTGAAACAAGCATGTATATATTTAAACTTTTTAGATAAAGTCATATGGCCAAAGTGGAGACACCAATTTAAACTTGCAACAACAATAAGGAGAGGGCCTGTTTGCCCACAATCCTCACCAACCCAGGACTGTAGCAGACCTTTGCCATATAAGTGGGTGGGGAGAACCAGAGCTGGTGCTGTCAAACCACAGCTCCAGATCCATCCTTTGGGACCCAGTACTAAAACTCCGTGGTTGACACCTTCCCCTCCCCATAGCAGGTGAGCAAAGAGTGCCTCGGTCTTCTAAATTTGAGCCCAGTACAAATGGCCGATTTCTCCTGCCAGCTGTCTGAACAGGCAAGCTCATGTAGCCGGGCTCAGAAATCCCACCTTCATTGACCAAGGCTGGCGACAGAGGGGGCTAGTGAGCCAATGGGACAGCTCACTCTCTCTCCCCCTGGCCCTCCGCCTGGTGGTGGCTGCGTTGATGCAGGAGCAGGAGGCGTCTCTGGCCAAAGGCCTGGCCGCAGCTGGAGCATTGGTGCTGGGCTGTGGCCTGGCTGCCTGGAGCTGTGGGTGGGTCGTGACAGAGGCGATGAGCGGCCAGCTTGGAGGGAAATGAGAAAGCCTTGGGGCAGTGCGGGCAAGGGTAGGGGCGGGCGTCAGTGGCGTGGTGCGTGTGGCGGTGGGCCGCCAGCTTGGAAGGGTAGCAGAAGGACTTGGGGCAGTCAGGGCACGGGTAGGGGCGGGTGGGCGCGTGGGTCCAGAGGTGAGCCGCCAGCTTGGAGCGGTGGCCAAAGGCTTTCGGGCAGTGTGGGCACGGGTGCGGGCGGGCGCCGCTGTGCGTGAGGCGGTGGGCTGCCAGCTTGGAGGGGTAGGAGAAGGCCTTGGGGCAGTCAGGGCACGGGTGGGGTCGGGCGCCGCCGTGTGCTAGTCGGTGCGTGGCCAGCTTGGACGGGTACGAGAAGGCCTTGTCACAGTCGGGGCAGCGGTGCGGGCGCTGGGGCGGGGGTCGCCGGCGGGGCCCGGAAGGCGAGCCTCCTGATGCGATGGGCCCTGGAGCCGACTGGCTGGGCTTCTGCGGTGGGCCCTGGTGGGGAACTGGGGGACAGGAGGGCTAGTGGGCTCCAGGAAGCAGCCAACGCCCCGGGCCTAGGCCAGGCTCTGCCACCACCTTGATACTCAAAGGGCCCCTCAGAGTGTATCTGGCCATCTCAAGTGTCATACTGAGATTCCCCAAAACGCATGTTTCTGCTCCGCCTCCCCCCATGTATCATCCTAAGGGGCTCCAAAGGGTTACCTATCTGGATCCCCAAAGCTACTAAGGCTTCCTCAAAGCTAAGTATTCGATTCTAGTATATTCCCAGTGATGACCTTGAAATCCCACGTTATCCCCGTCTCTTCTGTAATTTCTTGAGCCCCAGCAAATGATCCCCGAGGGTCCCCCAAAGCCAAATAGGAGGATTCCCCAGAACGTCGCATTTTGGGTATCCCAAATGGTCATCATCCAGGGCCCTCAAACTTTCACCCTGGGATTCCCCCCGAAGTGTGATTCTCTTAGCCCCTATTCCTGGAGAATGCTCCCTACTCACAGGCTGGGCCACTCTCACCTCCTTTGGTCACCGGTTCCTTGCCAGTGGAACTAGGATCGGTGGTCCTGGCCGCGGACTCCGCGCCTCGCTCCAGCATCTTGCGGGCACAGGCACCTAGGGGCAGGGAATGGGGCGGGGGATGACGCCTGTTACTACCAAGCTGGTGAGGATAGGGATGCAGGCCCTGAAATCAGGGGCCAGTCTGCTTAGGAGCTGGATCCTTGTACGTCTGAGATCCTAAGGTGAGAGCTGGCGGAGCAGGAAGGCGGAGCCTAAGAACACGCTGGGCAGGGCTATGCAAATCTAAACCCAGGGTTGGAGCCTTTGAACGGAGTAGGCGGGGCCGCTACAACTCAAACCCAGCGGCCTTCCTGAGCGCGCAGCGGGCGAGGCCTGTCTCCAGAGTGGGCGGGGCCTTCCCCACCAGATCTTCCCGGCCGTGGTACCCAAGACGGAGTGGGCGGAGCTATGCAAATAGGACAAAAGTCGGTTGCTCCGCAACTCAGACTCAGGGGCGGGGCCTTCAAGCAGAGTGGGCGCGTTTTTGCCCCTGTCCCAGGGGAGGGGGCCCGTGAGCACAGTGGGCGGGATTTCACGTCGAAGAGGTAGCCTTACCTGGGTTTTTGCCTTAGTCTCAGTCCACTGACGCCGCGTCAACCGCGTCCTTCTCGCCGCTAAATTTCATCCCGGCGTGGAGTTGGAGCTGTGGAGCACAGAGGAGACCTGGAGGAAGACACGGAAAGAACGTGGCGTGTGTTGTGATCCAGAGACTCCCTAATGGATTTTTCCCCAAGCGTTCGCGACTCAATGCACCCCTCGGAGTCAGGGCATTCAGGCACCAATCCAGTCCCTCCCCAACCTAGGCGTGCGGACCTTAAACGATCCCCCTCCAGGAGATCCTTGCATGCAGCTCCCAATCCAGTCCGCACCCGAACCCCTGTCCCTCACCTGCAGGACGGCTCCTCCCCGGGGGCGGGGCTCCAGGCCCCTCCCGCCGCGGTCGCAGCCGCGGCCACAGCTACCGCAGCCGCTGAGCTGTCCTCGGACCCGGCAGAGCTGCACCGCCCGGCGCGCGCCCGGCGGCGGAGGAGGGGAGGGGAGGGCAAGGAGCGCGCGCGAGCTGCTCGGCCCAGCCTTATTTCCATCCCTTCCTCCCACGCCCCGGAGGGGGCGTCAGTACGCATGCTCAGTCGCAGCGAGCCAGGGCTGCGGAAGGGGAAGGTGGAAACGAAGGAGGCGCTGGGTGCTCCAGGCAGGCAAGTTAATGAGCGGCCGCGGAGCTAGCAGCCCAAGGACCGTAGCAAAGTGTACAGTCGGCTTCAGGGCCTATGGTGGCTGATTGGTGTCAAGCACGTGCAAGAATAACATGGACAAACTGCGTTCGGAGATCAGTGAGACAGCTCCCACCATATGCACCCTTCTTTTTTTTATATCCTTATTTTTGAGGATTCCCCTGGGAGTCTGAGTTCCACCTCCGGAAGCAGTTTCCAGAGCGCGCTGTCCATTCCACCCCTCGAGGCGTTTGCAGAAAGTCTGGCCATTTCTTCGAGAGAGAGCGGGGGCGGGACTCTGAGCTCAGAACGAGCTGGTGCCCAATGAAAGGCACGTTATTTGCATAGCGCCCCGGCATACTTCGCCACTGAGTGATTCAAGATTCTCAGCCACCTCCCCTCTACCTCCCTCTCGGGAACCCAGGCGGTCCCGAGGTGCCCAGAGCCATCTCCTGGTGCCAGGCACGGGATGGCATGCAGCTTGGCAGTCTTCCCGGGCAGTGACTGCACTTTCCTGCCCAGTGCCAGAATGACCGTGAAGTGCCCATAAAAGCCCCCCGCTTGGATGGGTCTCCGATGTAATAACCTACAAGGTCTGTCGATTCCTGGAAGCCATGGACTCTGGACCCAGATTGCCTGGGTAACTGGTTTGGAATCTTGGCTCTGCCACTTTCTAGCTGTGTGACCTTGGGCAAGTCATTTCATTTTTCTGGGCCTCCGTTTCTTCATCTATAAAATGGAGTTGTTAGGATTAAATACAATAATCAATGTAAAGTGTTTAGAAAGTCCCTAGAGTGCTCAATAAATGTTATCAATATACCTTTTGTTTTTATTTTGCATTAAACTAGGCCCATTGGGGTCAAGGTTGTTCTGAGAACAAGTGCACAGACCTTAAGGTGGGCAAGAGCATCCTGTGTCCAGGGGCTCTCTCCTGCTATGTCATACCATGCTCCAGACTCTGGCCTTCCTTACAGTTCTTGTACATGCCATGGTCAGTTCTACCTCAGGACCTTTGCTCTAGCTGTTCCCTCTATTTCCCAAGGCCCTTCTTCCACCTCTTTTCTCGCCTGACTTCCCCCTCAGGTCTCAGTTCAAATGTTAGCACAGCAGACATCTCCATTCCTCTGTTGTCTCCTCCCCCTCGTGTGCACTTAACACCATATACCTGCCTTCTAGAATGCATGCTCTGTTAAGATGGACACTTTATCTATCTTGTTCATCTCTCTGTCCCCAGCATCCAGGACAGGACTTAGCACATAGTAGGTGTTCAACAAATCTGTGTGGAATAAATATTTGAAAGAATTAACAGCCAGAAGCCCTCTGTAATGGGAACATAGAACAATGGAGAGAAAAATGTAGAATTTGAGGTCAAGAAACTTGGAAAGGGGCCTAAGCTGAATGAGAAACCAGGGGAAGGTTTTAAATGCAGGAAGTAGCATGAACTAGTTTAGGTTTCATATACTTTTTTTAAGCCATATTTTTAAATTATGGAAAATTTCAAACATACAGACAGGAGAGGGAAGGGGCAGTATAACTAACTCCCACATACCCATCACCCAGGTTCAGCCTGGCCAGTCTTGTTTCATTATCCCCCTAGTCCCCCTTTTTGAGCCCCTTGGATTATTTTGAAGCAAATCCCAGACTTGCATCCAGAAACACTTCAGATTGTGTCTCTAAAAGATAAAGACCCTCTCTCTTTAAAACAAAAACAAAACAAAATAAAAAACCCATGGCCACAATACCATTTTCACACCATTAAAAATTTATAATCATTTCCTCATTTTATCACATACCCCATCAGTGTTCAAATTTCCCCAATTGTCCAATTAGTATAATTTCCCCCCTTTTTTCAAGTGTTTTATTTCAAACATACAGAGAGGTAGAATAATAAAATTGTTCTCTGCATGGGTAATAGAATTGACCAGCATCAACAATTATCCACTCATGGGTAGTGTTGTTTCTTTTAGCCCCACCCACTCCTCCCAAATGATTCTGAAATTAAATGTCAAACATCATATCCCATAAATATCTTTTTATTGCATTTAGTTTGTTTGAATCAGAATCTAAACGAGCTCCACACATTGCATTTATTTGCTGTGACTCGTCAGTCTGGTTTTTTATTGACATTTTAAAGGGCTCACTCTGGTTGCCGCATGGAAAATGAACTATAACAGGAGGCAGAGTGGAAGCCAGAAGACCAGTGAGGCCACTGTTATATATTCATTCCAGTATCAATTGCTAGCATTTATTGAGCATTTGCTATATACCAGAAACTGTCCTTATATGTGTTAATTTGTTTAATCCCCGCAGCAACTTTTTAAGAGGAGGTGCTACTATTATCCTAGTACAGAATAGAAAAATGAGACATAAAAAGGTAGGTTACCTGCCCAAGGCCACATAGCCAGGCTCCAGCCTGGAAGTAGCAGAGCCAGGAATTGAACCCCTCAACCTGGCCCTGGAGTCCAGATAATTTGCACTGACACTTTGCTATCTCTTGACTGGGGCAGTGGTTAACTCAATAGGACTCAGGGATAAGTTGGGTGGAGGTGGCAAGGGTGAAAAACAAGTCAAGGGTAGTGAGGAAATAATCATAGCCAACTCCCATCATTGAGAGCCTAGTCTGTGACTCATTGGACTTTCACGAAGGAGGGAAGAACTATTTTCAACCTCATTTTGCAGATGAGAAAACTGAAACCCAGAAGAATTTAAGTTTTCAGCTCAAGGTCATACAACTGAGAAGGGTGAAGCCCAGTTAACTCTTAGGACATTTCACAGCTGAGCCTACAAAAACCCCCCGAGTGTGTGCCTCCAAGGGACAAAGCCACAGAGTGGGATGTCCTAGTCTCACTGCTGATAGGATTCCAAAGAGCAAACTTTCAGACAGCCCATGACTTTAATTATGTATGTATGTATTTTTGCCCTCTCAACCCAGCTTTTCCAGACTCCGGGAAGAACTCGGAAAAGAAGGCCACAGTCTAAGACTTTAGACAACGCAGTTTCTTAGCTCTAGGTCCTTGGTGTAAATGAATAATAGCTGTTTTTAGAGGTTCACAGCCCAACATAAGACAGACGACCCCCAACATAATACAGATGATCCTCAACCTGATTTTGCAAGACATAATGCCAAATTTTTATTTTTAAAAAAAGACTTCTTCCTGGGAAGAGAGAAACATTCCTGATAAAATGCTTAGGCAATTTTTGGATGAACTGTACTGGGTTCGAGTGTTGTTCTGGTAACCGGACACCCACCCAACAGTCCCTCAAGACACCAGTGACCTAGAACCAAATTTCTTTTTCTTTCGAACAATGACTATCCACCCACCAGCAAAGAAATGGCCCCGTGACAGTGAGTGTGACCGGGGTCTCTTGTTGGGTTTCTATTTCTCTCTCTGTCTTTGTTTCTACAGGAGTGATTCTCCGTGTCTCTGAGCTCTTTGAGTGACACTGACACTGACACTCGCTCTTTGAGTGTCTCCAGGTTCTCCGTTTCTCCGGGTCAGAGCGTCCCCGCGTCGCACGCTGTCTTCCCTCGGTCTCCAGCCTCGAGTTATCCGCCCCGCCCAACCAGCCCCAGTTCCCCCTACCCGGCTCCGCCCCGCCCTGCCCCGCCTGGCGCCCGCGGCCCCTTTAAGACAGGCCCCGCCCCTGCCCGCCTCCCCCGGGTCAGGCCCAGAGCACCGGGCTCCGCTGCGGCTCGGCGTCCGCTCAGTGAGCGCCGGCGGAGGGCGCGATGGCGGGGTCTGCGCTGAGGGTGGTCTCGCGGCAGCTGAGCCAGCGCACCGGGTCTGGAGCGCCCGTCCTCCTGCGGCAGGTGCCAGGTGGCAGGACCCGGGCGGGGATTGCTAGGCCCTAGACGGCCGGAGGGACGGAACTCCTGAGTCCTTTAATGGGCGAGACCTGGGGACCCCACGCCTGGCTCGTGCGGAACGGGGATGGGAGCCTGGGGCTGGACTCCTCGGTCCTTTACCCGTGAGTTGTCTGAGGGACCCTGGGCTTGGGGCCGGACTCCTGGATCCTTTACTAAAGAATGTACTGGGGACCCTGATTTTGGGGTGTTAGAAAGTTGGAACTCCTGGTTCTGAAGGAGGAAGGAGATGGGGCTCCCGATTCGGTTCTTGACTCCAGGGAGAGCAGGGACTGGGATTTCAGCTTCTGGATCTTAGGAAGAGGATTGAGTCAAGGCCTGGACTCCTAGGTGCCCAGTTCGTCCGAATCTGGTTCTGCGCTCTCACCTGTGCCCCATCTCCTTCCAGATGTTTGAGCCCACAAGCTGCACCTACACTTACCTGCTGGGTGACAGGGAGTCCCGAGAGGCCATTCTGATCGACCCCGTCCTGGAGACAGCGCCCCGCGATGCCCAGCTGGTCAAGGAGCTGGGGCTGCGGCTGCTGTACGCTGGTCAGTCTGGGGACCAAAGTCTTGGGTCTGAGGGAGGCGGGCTGCAGAGTAAGTGGAGTGGGAAGCTGGGGGCCTGGACTCCTGGGTCTGAGGGAGAAGGGGTCTGGGGACGGGAATCCCGGATGCTCGCCACACCCTGCTGGACCTGTCCCTCCTCTCTCCCCCAGTGAACACCCACTGCCACGCAGACCACATCACTGGCTCAGGGCTGCTCCGTTCCCTACTCCCCGGCTGCCAGTCTGTCATCTCCCGCCTTAGTGGGGCCCAGGCTGACTTGCACATTGAGGATGGAGACTCCATCCGCTTCGGGCGCTTCGTGAGTTGGATGCTGGGTCCCCAAGAGGGTGGTGGCCTGGACTTCTTGAACTTAATGGAAGAGAGGACTAGGGGCCTGGGATCCTGACTCCTGGGGGAGGAGAGACCTCAGGTCCTGGGTTCCTGACCCCTGAGCTCATGCTTCTGGGAGGAGGGCACCATAAACTCAGGTGGGGCACTGGGACAAGAGGTTCTGGGAGGTGTGTCTCTGGCAGAACCCCTTAAGTGAACAGCATTTATGGAGATTCCTAAGGCTTTGGGGCAGCTCCTTTGGCCTGGCGTCTCCATGATCAAGGACTGGAATTCTGAGGCTAAGCCTGAGAAAGAGACCCAGTCTTGTCCTCTGAGAACCACCGTTTGTGGAAGGAGCATCCCGTTGCCCAAGGTCAAGACGAGGTGTGGTGAGTGGGGCCACTCAAGTGCAAGATTTAAGGAGGCACTAACGCTTAGGGACGTGTAAATGCAGCGTCAGCACCTGCAAGTGAGAGCTTCCTTAAATCTTGCGCTGAGTCCCAGCCCTGTGGTTTCCCAGCCCTGTGGTTTCCTCACATGGGAATGGTCAAAGGTTCCTGCCTCCTTCTCTTTACTGCTGGAACCCGCTGGGGCTGGTTTCCGGCCGGAATTGCGCCCTGGGCAATATGGTGGAGGGTCAGAGGAGTTGCCTACCGGAGGGAAGAAGCTGGTGGGGCTTTTCTTCTGATCAGAGTTGCTAAAGAGTTTGGCTGACTTTGGGGACAAAATATCAGGTGAGGCCTCCAGGTTGGAGGGTTTTGCTAAATAGCAACAGTTTGAGTCAGAGCATTCAGTGGAAATGTGGATGACAGAGCTTAGCTGCGATGGCTACGGAGTCTTTATTTTAAGCCTTTTTCTGGAAGCAGGTAAAACAGGCATTGTACATTTATGTACAGTGTACATAGTTGGTGCTAACAAGCATTTCTTGGATTTGAGAGCGATGTTTTCAATGAATGAGTGTTGTAGGGTTTAGCTGTGGTAGATTTATCTTCAGTTTTTTTTTTCTTTAATAGATATGTTGATATATTCCACATACCATACAATTCACCCATTTAAAGTGTACAGTTAGGCTGGGTGTGATGGCTCATGCCTATAATCCCAGCACTTTGGGAGGCCAAACCAGGAGGATCATTTGAGATCGGGAGTTCAAGGCCAGCCTGGACAACATAGTGAGACCCTAGCTGTACAAAAAATAAAATGAATTGGGCATAGTGGTGTGTGCTTATAGTCCTTAGCTACTTGGGTGGCTGAGACAGGAAGATTAATTGAGCCCAGGAATTCAGAGTTACAGTAGGCTGTGATTGTGCCACTGCACTCTAGGCTGGGTGACACAGTGAGATCCTGTCTCTTAAAAAAAAGAAAGAATAAAAATTAAACCCCAAATTTGGTCTACCGGCCATAGTTTGTCAACCCCTCATGTAGAACAATTTCATTGTGTGGATATACCATAATTTTATTTTTATTTTTAATTTTATTTTTAATTTTTTTATTTCGGCATATGATGGTGGTACAAATGTTTAGGTTACTTATATTGCCCTTGTCCCACCCGAGTCAGAGCTTCAAGCGTGGCCATCCCCCAGATGGTGCACCCATTAGGTGTGTATAAACCCATCCTCCCTCCTCCCCCCCTCCCACCTGCCCAACACCTGATGAGTGTTATTACTATTGAATATACCATAATTTACTTATCCATCCTCCTTTTGATGATTGTTTCCATCTTTGGGTTACTATGAATAATGCTACTATGAAGATTCTTGTGCAAATCCAGAGTGGACTTGCTGGGCCATAGCGTTGACATATGTTTATGTGTTTAACATTACTAGAAACTGCCAAACAGATTTTTGAACTGCTTGTACATTTTATACTCAAGGTGGCCCAAATTTAGGTGAATTTCATTGTAGAATGAATTTTCTTTTTTTTGTTTTTTTTTTTTTGAGACAGAGTCTCACTGTGTTGCCTTGGCTAGAGTGCCGTGGCATCAGCCTGGCTCACAGCAACCTCAAATTCCTGGGCTCAAGCGATCCTCCTGCCTCAGCCTCCCGAGTAGCTGGGACTACAGGCATGCGCCACCATGCCCGGCTAGTTTTTTCTATATATATTTAGTGAATTTTCTTTTTTAATAAGCAGTGATTGAGAACTGAATATTTTAGCTCCCGTGGGGGGCAGCAGATTCAGAAAATTAGACATGCCTGTTAAATATGTTGATTTAGAGAGATGCTGCTCAAAATACTGATTCCCCGAGGTCCCACTTTAGGGATTGGAATTTAATCATTCACGATGGACACCTGGAGTCAGCACGTTTTAAAAGCTCCACAGGTGATCCTTATGCGGCCCACGTGTGGGTTTCAGTGCTTCCTTCTACTTGGAATTAAAATATTTAAATTATGGAACAAGTCATTCCCCCCCAACATTTTATTATGAGAAATTTCAAGCAGAGAAAAGCTGAAAAATTTTTATAATATACACCTCTGTCCATCCCACTCCAGCTTATTTTTTTGATGTATCTCCAAATTGCACCTATCGGTCCGCTGTCTTCTAATCAGAACAAATAATTTTAATTTTGTTTTTGTTCACAAAATAAAGGAGGATGGCTGAGCTGATGGAGGTTCAGAGTGTTGCGCTATAAGCGAAAAGGATGTTTTGGGTTCGGGGTTAGAGGGCATAGGAACGGTGGATTGAGTACACCAGTCCCCACTTATCTGCGGGTTCCCTTTCCTCCGTGTCGGTTACCCTCAGTCAACTAGGTCTGAAAATATTAAACAGAAAATTCCAGAAATAAACAGTTTATAAGTTTTCAGTTGCATGCCGTTCCGAGTAGCGTGATGAATTCTCTGGAGTCCTGCTTTCACCTGCCCAGAAAGTGAATCATCCCTTTGTCCAGGTCATCCACGCTGTCTACGCCCCCCCTCGGCCATTAGTCATTTAGTAGCCGTTTTGGTTACCAGATCGACTGTCCAGTGTCACAGTGCATGTTCAAGTAACCCTTATTTTACTTAATAATTTCCCCAAAGCACAAGAGTAGTGATGCTGGCATATTGTTACAACAGTTCTGTTTTATTATTAGTTGTTGTTAATCTCTTACTGTGCCTAATCTACAAATTAAACTGTATCATAGGTATGTATAGGAAAAAAATTGTAAATATAGGGTTTGGTACTAATTGCGTTTTTAGGCACCCGCTGGGGGTCTTAAAAATGTATCCTCCGCGGATAAGGGGGGAACCACTGTACTTTTAGAATAACGGAAGGAGAGAAAAAACTTGGGAACCAAATGGTCTAGAGCCTTCTCGCCACCAGGGGGCAGTGTAGGCCGTGAGAACGGCAAGGCCAGCGAGCTGAATGTTTGCACCGCCTGTGCTGCGTTTAGCTAGTGGGGACTGGTTTCAGATTTAGCAGCTGCTGGAAACAGTTGAAAGAATGGCTGTGGAGATGTGTCTCTTACCTGATGCATCCTGGAAGGGAAGAATGAGTTTGTTGGAAGAATTTGGGGTTAGGCAGAGCTGCTGCCGTGTGGAATATTCTGCAGCTGGGGAGATCCCTCAAGTTTAGGGACAGTTGAGGCTGCATTAGGTGCAGATGTTAAGTACTCCTTTACCCACAACTTTTTATTTCGCCTTTTTTCAAACCTATGGTAAATTGAAATACCAGCACAAAACACAAGAATACACGGCCACAAGTTCCATCAGCCGTCAGAGCAATGACATCGTCACGGGTCATGGCACTTCTGGAAAACTCCACCAAATGCTTGTAGGACAATGACAGTGAACAGGGGCAAAAGGCTTTTTAAAGTCTGTTAGGAGAACAGTTTGGATCTTGCGGCTCCTCGGGGTTCCTCCTACTACACTTTGAGAACCACTCTTTTACAAACTCTTTGCCACCTCTAAACAAATGTGCAGTAACTTTGTATCATCATTAAATATCCAGCCTGAGTTCAGATTCCTCCAGTTGCCCCAGAAGTAATTTTTACAACTGATTTTAGGAACCAGGACCCAATTGCGGTTCATGCAGGGCATTTGGTTGTTATGTGTATTTAGTCGTGTGTGTTTGTATGTGTGTGTATTTTTTCCTTTTTCTTTCTTTTCTTGTATTTTGCTTTTTATTTTATTTTAAATTAATTAATTTTTTTAACTTTCTTTCAATCTAGAACAGTTTCATTTCCTTTTTGTCCCATGACATGGGATTTTGAAGCTTCCTAGCCTGCTGTCTTGTAAAATGTCCCTTGTTCTGTATGTGTCTGAGTATTTCCTCATGGGGTGTCATTTAAGTTTTTCTTCTAAAACTTCTGATTCCTATAGACTGAAGTAGATTGTAGATATTTCCGTATTAGTTAGTAATAGTAATTTAATAATAGGTAATGCATATGGAGTGTTTACTTCTCACCAGGCGTTGTGCTAAACTCTGTGAGTGAATTTTCTCAACGTTTATCTTGAAGGATTTTCAGAATCAAATATCACCCCCTCCTTCCTCCTATTTTTGAAGGCCAAGTACATGCGGGGTTCTTCTGGCTTAGAAGTGAAGGAGCCAGTCCTAGCACTCTGGGAGGCCGAGGCGGGAGGATCACTCAAGGTCACGAGTTCGAAACCAGCCTGAGCAAGAGCGAGACCCCGTCTCTACTAAAAATAGAAACAAATTAATCAGCCAATTAAAAAAAATGTATAAAAAAAATTAGCCAGGCATGGTGGTGCATGCCTATAGTCCCAGCTACTCGGGAGGCTGAAGGATCACTTGAACCCAGGAGTTTGAGGTTGCTGTGAGCTAGGCTGATGCCACGGCACTCTAGCCCGG
>CAUYRT010046151.1:0-36241 GCA_963574885.1 Lepilemur ruficaudatus
TTTTTTCTATATATTTTTAGTTGTCCAATTAATTTCTTTCTATTTATAGTAGAGACGGGGTCTCGCTCTTGCTCAGGCTGGTTTCGAACTCCTGAACTTGAGCAATCCGCCTGCCTCGGCCTCCCAGAGTGCTAGGATTACAGGCGTGAGCCACCGCGCCCAGCCTGATTTATTACTTTTTTATCACTTGAATTATTTATTTTTAGTCTCTCTTCATTATCAACAAAAGTGTTTAAAGCAGTGCTTCTCAGCTTGGGGTGATTGAAATCCACAGGAAACATTTGGCAATGTCTGAGACGTTTTTGGTGGTCACAACTGGTGGATGTAACTGTCGTCTAGTGAGTAGAGGTCAGTGCTGCTAACGTCCCATAACCACAGGACAGCCCCTGCCCACACAATAAAGAGGTATCCAGCCCAGAATGTGCTGAGGTTGAAAAAGCTAAGTTTAAAGCTATAAATTTTCCTCAGAGTATAGCTTTGGCTAGGTGTAGCCCATAGGGTTTGAAATGCGTGTTCTTTTTAAAGTAGTCTACGATTTCGAGTTTTGCTCTTTCTGATTCGTGTGTCTGTTTTTATTCCGTGTGATGAGATTTCCCTCCTGTCCTTTTTTGTGGCTGTTCGGTTCTAGTATTATTGCATCGTGATCAGATTTGGTATTCTGATGATTTCTGCCTTTTGTTTTTGGAATTTGAGATCTTCTTTGTTTCTCACCTAGAATATGACCATTTTTTAGATCGTTCCATGAACATTTGACAGGACTGTGTGCTCTCTGCTAGGTACCGATTTCTCTTCATTAAAGCGGGCTCGTCAGTGGTGCTATTTAAATCCGCTCTGTGCTTGCTTAACTTTTGTCTCTTTGAGCCGTCACGTCCTAGCAGCGTGTTCAGTCTTTCTCTCTACGACCGTGGTTTTGGCAGATTCTCCTCGCGGCTTTGATAGTGTTAGGTTTACACACCTCAAGACCACGTTTGTCCTGCCCCTGGAGGTTCATGTTTGCTGCGTCTCTGGGTGGCGTGTCCCGGTTCTCGGCACACAACATCCCTCTTTGTCTCCTCGTGTCCTGCCCGGGCTGACGCTCTGTCTGCGCTCACCTCTGCGCTGGCATCGCCGGTCCCTCGCACAGCTCTCGGTTTCCACCCACCCGAGCCCTTTGTTCAAGAGTCTTTGGCTGGCGTCTCCTTTTAGTCATTTTTGTTTTTATCTTACGAGAGGAGACGTCGTCTGGCGCTTCGATGGTCCTCGATGCCATCGGCTGGGGCTTGTTTCTGCCCTTACGGTGTCGTTTCTCCTTTTCTGCTTAAATTTTTTTTTCCTGCCTATTGCTAGTTTGAGCAACACGTCGGGGTTTGGTCTGCTTATTTTTGTGTTGCCGTCTGCTTCCCTCGGGAGGACTTGCAGATCCTCTGTCCGTGTTCTGGCCTGACCGGTGGTTACCCTTACGTTTTCCATAAATACCAAACCTTTATTTCTATCAGTGATTAAATTGTATTCACAACCCTCCTTTAGTGCCTAAGTTAAGACATGTAAGATCTTTCTTCTTTCCAACTCCTACAGTTGTTTATAAAGAAACTAGAATTTTCTTTGCAGCTTGTTATGATCTTGTTTTTGCGTTTTTTTTCTTGTCACGTTATTATATGCAGTTAACTTGGAATCTACGTTACAACAACTAATTAAAAGTATTTATAGCTATCCTCATTTCGTCGCATGCTACTGTTTTCCCTAAACACCAGCTTTCCCATCTTGAGACGTTTATGCTTTTAGTTTCTAATCAGGGTTGTATAGACGTGTAAGAAAATGGTTTTGAAGGGAAGTTTTCCAAGTGGGGAGACTGGTTCTGTGGGCACCTAAGACGCCCCCACCCGCCCCCCAGACTGTGACTGCAGCGCCGCCGGGACCCAGGGCAACGCCTGCCGGAAGGACCCACGGGTGGGACGCTGCGTGTGCAAACCCAACTTCCAAGGCGCCCACTGCGAGCTCTGTGCCCCGGGGTTCTACGGCCCAGGCTGCCAGCGTGAGTCCAGCCCCGTCTGCTCCCACCCTGCCCTGGCCCCAAGGCACATGCCGGCCCCCGGCCCCTCTGACAGAGCGTGTGGCCCCCGCTTCCCTGCAGCCTGCCAGTGTTCCAGCCCTGGAGTGGCAGACGGCCACTGTGACGTTGACACGGGCCAGTGCGTGTGCCGGGTGGGCTTCGAGGGAGCCGCATGTGATCGCTGTGCCCCTGGCTACTTCCACTTCCCTCTCTGCCAGCGTGAGTGATGCCCACCAGGCGGGCACAGGCGTGGGGAGCCTGGGCCTGGCCTGCCGTGACACTGCCTCTACTCTGCAGTGTGCAGCTGCAGCCCTGCGGGGACACTGCCCGGAGGCTGCGACGAGGACGGCCACTGCCCGTGCCGACCCGAGTTTGCCGGCCCTCACTGTGACCACTGCCGCCCAGGCTACCACGGCTTTCCTGACTGCCATGGTGAGCAGAGAGCCAGGCAGGAAGGGGCTGGGCCACCGCGTGGTGCCAGGGCCTAACCCCACTGTCCCCGCAGCCTGTGCCTGTGACCCCCGGGGAGCCCTGGACCAGCTCTGCGGGGCAGGTGGCTTATGCCGCTGCCGCCCTGGCTACGCGGGCACCACCTGCCAGGAATGCAGCCCCGGCTTCCACGGCTTCCCCGACTGTGTCCGTGAGTGCCCGGGAGGACGCGGGGAGGGCGGATGCAGCCCCCACGGTGCACCCACACTCTGCCGCCTCCTGCAGCCTGCCACTGCTCCACTGACGGTGCCCTGCACGCGGCCTGTGACTCCCGGAGCGGGCAGTGCCGCTGCCGGCCCCGTGTGACCGGGCTGCGGTGTGACATGTGCATGCCTGGCGCCTACAACTTCCCCTACTGCGAGGGTGAGCGGGCTGGGGACAGGTGGCGAGGCTGTGCTCTCCGCACTGTACCTGCCATGCGTGTCTGTGTGTCGTCCACATGCTGCGTGTTCCTGTGATTCTGGTCACGTGTGTCCACGTGCTGTGTGTTCTGTGACTACATCCGTGTACTCTGTGTTCGCATGGCTGTCACGCACTGAGTGAACACACGTCCACGCTGTGGACACTGCAGGCGTCTGTGTGCCGTACGTGTAGGTGCTTAGTGAGTGTTGAAGCACGTGTTCTTATGGCTGTTCTTTGTGTATGTTCACATGTAGTGGGTGGGTGTTCGTGTGTGTGCTCGTGTGCTCGTTCACGCGTGTCCATGTGCTGTGCGGTGTCGTGCGTGGTGCGTGCTGTGTGCGCACTGACAGCATGTGCAGTGGGGGGCACGTGCCCTCGCCGTGTGGGGACTGGGGCAGGAGGTGCGCGTCTTCACGCCTGCCCTGTGCACGGTGGGCCTGCGCGCTCCCCGCTCCTGGGGGCCGTGGGTTCTGGCAGGGCCTGGTGGCCCTTGGCCTTCGAGGTCATGGAATGGCCTTGGCTCGGCTCTCTCTCCACAGCGGGCTCCTGCCACCCTGCCGGCCTGGCTCCCACTGATCCTGCCCTTCCCAAGGTGAGCACCAGCACCCAGCCCCGTCCTGACCCTGCGGAACGGCGGCTTCCTGCTGCTGGCCACGGCAGCCCCAGGGCTCGTGCGTTCCTGGGGCGGGTCCTCTGCGCTGTCCCAGATGCCTGCCTTGTGTCAGGGCTCCGGGGCAAGGGTCTGTGGGCAGGAGGGAACAGACCTACCCTGACCTGCGGTCTCCTCCTCTCCTAGGCACAGGCCTCCTGCACGTGCCGGGCCTACGTGGAGGGGCCAAGTTGTGATCGCTGCAAACCTGGGTTCTGGGGGCTGAGCCCCAGCACCCCTGAGGGCTGCACCCGTGAGTCTGCCCTGGTGGGAGGTGGGAGGTGGGGTGCTGGGGAGGTCTGGGGGTGGGGCCTCCTGGCCCCTGGACTTCTACCCCCATCCCATCCCCTGCCCCTCTGACCCTGTGACCCCTGCCCCCCACCCCCCACCTACTCTGCCCTCCTAGGCTGCAGCTGCGACCCCAGGGGCACACTGGGTGGCATTGCCGAGTGCCAGCTGGTGAGTCTGAGGACCAAGGTGTCGGGGGCTTTGGACAGGGCAGGTCGAGACCCTCCCCCACCCCGTCCTACCTTCTCCCTCGGCCCCCAGGACAGCGGCCAGTGCTTCTGCAAGCCCCACGTGTGCGGCCAGACCTGCGCTGCGTGCAAGGACGGCTTTTTCGGGCTGGATCAGGCTGACTACTTTGGCTGCCGCAGTGAGTACCCCTTCCTCGGCCCCCAGGCCGCAGCCCTGCCCTCTCAGGGCTCACACTAGAGGAGGCTGAGGCCCGGGGAGGACAGGTGGGCCCAAGCATGACCAGGCCCAGGTGTTGGACTGGCATCCCCTGGGCGGCTCTCAGGGCCTGGCCAGCCTGTGCTGGGGTGGAGGGGACTCAGCCTCTGGCCTGACCACGGCCCCCTTCCCTCCACCCTGCCCCTGGGTGGATGTCGATAATCGGTCCTGGTCCCCAGAGCCCCAGGCAGCCCTGTGGGTACATAAAAGTCGGCTTCTCAGCTGCTGTTGCTCTCAGCCGAGGGTGGCAGAGACCAGGGGCTCATCTGTTAGGGCTGGAGGAGGGCCCTGAGCTGGGGACTGGGGGGCCTGCAGCTGGGCAGGGCCCGGGCAGCGTCTGACCCTGCTTCCTCCCACTCAGGCTGCCAGTGTGACGTCGGTGGCGCGCTAGGCCAGGGCTGCGAACCGAGGACGGGCGCCTGCCGGTGCCGCCCCAACACGCAGGGCCCCACCTGCAGCGAGTGGGTGCCCCACCTGACTGGGCTAGGGGGCTGGGGGGGGATAGCTTGTCCTCTAGGCTCTCCCGTGTCCCTCTCCACGGGCCCACAGGGGTCCCAGCCATCCCCGCGGAGCCCAGCCAGCTGCATAGGGCCAGTGCCTCCCCTGCCCAGACGGGGTGGCTGGGCTGCCCTGACCAGCTCCTGCTGTGGCCAGGCCTGTGAGGGACCACTACCTCCCTGACCTGCACCACCTGCGGCTAGAGCTGGAGGAGGCAGCCACGCCTGAGGGCCACGCCTTGCGCTTTGGCTTCAACCCCCTTGAGTTCGAGAACTTCAGCTGGAGGGGCTACGCACAGATGACACCCATCCAGGTGGGTACCAGTGGCCCTCAGGGCCCAGGACCAGGCTGGCAGTGGCCAGGGAGGGTGACCTGATGTCCTCCTGCCCCCAGCCCAGGATCGTGGCCAGACTGAACCTGACCTCCCCTGACCTCTTCTGGCTTGTCTTCCGCTATGTCAACCGCGGGCCCACGAGTGTGAGCGGGCGGGTCTCCGTGCGAGAGGAGGGCAAGTTTGCCTCCTGCGCCAACTGTGAGTGGGGCCATGGGGCTGGCCCCGCCCAGGCCCAGGTGTGGGTGGGGGAGGTGCAGCCCGGGTGGCCCCGAGGGCTGAGCTCAGGAGTCTCGCCCCACACCCCATGCCTCATGCCCCACGCAGGCACAGAGCAGAGCCAGCCCGTGGCCTTCCCGCCCAGCACGGAGCCTGCCTTCGTCACTGTGCCCCAGAGGGGCTTTGGGGAGCCCTTTGTGCTGAACCCTGGCACCTGGGCCCTGCTCGTGGAGGCTGAAGGGGTGCTCCTGGTGAGTACGGGACTGGGAGGGGTGGGGCAGGCCCTGACCAATGGCGCCACACCCACCTCCCACCCTCTGCCAGGACTACGTGGTTCTGCTGCCCAGCGCCTACTACGAGGCAGCCCTCCTACAACTGCGGGTGACCGAGGCCTGTACCTACCGCCCCTCTGCCCAGCACTCCGGGGAGAAGTGAGGCCCGTGGCGGGACGGGGCAGGGATGGACCCCCACGGTGCCCAGGCTGCCCCCGATAGGCCCTGGGGACCTGGGTGCGCCTGGTGCTGACCATAGCCCGTGTCCCACCAGCTGCCTCCTCTACACCCACCTGCCCCTGAATGGCTTCCCTTCGGCCACTGGGTCTGAGGCCCTGTGTCGCCATGACAACAGCCTGCCACGGCCCTGCCCCACAGAGCAGCTCAGCCCCTCTCACCCGCTACTGGCCGCCTGCCTGGGCAGTGATGTGCGTGTCTTGGGACCCTGTGGAGGGTTGGGCACAGAGGGACCTGGGCCCAGGGGTGGGGGTCCAGTGGTAGGACACAGGTACAGGGGAGGGGGGTACCAGGCAATGCCCTGGGTGGTAGAGCCTGGCACATGTGTCCCCGTGGGTGCGACCTTGGTGTCGGTCTGTAGACTTGGACCAGCCCCTCCTCCTCCCCGGAGTTGTCCTGGGCACCAGGACTCAGTGGTGCCAGGCAGGCCCAGGGTGGGGAGCCCTATGGTCACCCTGTGCTCCCCCAGGTGGACATCCAGCTCCAGGTGACAGTGCCCCGACCAGGCCGCTACGCCCTGGTGGTGGAGTATGCCAACGAGGACGCCCGCCAGGAGCTGGGTGTAGCCGTGCAGAGCCCCCAGCGGGCCTCCCAGCAGGGCCTGCTCACCCTCCACTCCTGCCCGTACAGGTGGGCCAGCAACCGGGGTGGGGCCGGGTGTGGGGCTCGGCCGAGGCTGCCCCACCGCTGACTGCCCCTCCTCTCAGCTCCTTGTGCCGGGGCGCGGCCCTGGACGCCCGGGACCACCTGGCCATCTTCCTGCTGGACTCGGAGGCCAGCGTCCGGCTCACGGCCGAGCAGGCGCGCTTCTTCCTAGTAAGGCCCCAACCCCCGCCCCGCCGTGGGGTCAGCTCCTCTCAGAAGAGGACGGTGCTGGGGTCCCCCACCTCGTCACTGGCCTCCTGCCCCTCGGGTTTCTTCCAGAACCATCCCCCACAGTTTCCCCTTCCCCTAGCACCTCACGGACGGGGTCGTCGTCAGTTTCCCGTTGAGCTGCTTTAGGCTCAGGAAAGTCCCGGCGGTCACAGCGCCCACGTTGCTCTTGTGCCCCTGCCCAGAAATAACAGGGCCCCACCCGTCTGCCCCAAAGTAGCCACCTCCTGGCACAGACAGCGTTGGTCATTTGCCTGTTCTGGAATATTCTGTAAACGAACGACAGTGTGTTCTGTTGAGTTGCGGCCACGGATGTTGCATGTTGCCTGCATCATGTGGCGCCGCAGGGCCTCACGGGTCCCTGTCTGTCGTGTTTCTTCCACACATACCTGTGTCGCAGTGATGGCACAGGGAAGGGACACCCACTTGCGACCTGTGCTCTCTGAGGGGGACCTGTGCCGGCCCTGTGGGCTACAGAGGCGCGAGTTAAGGGTGGGAGGAGGAGGAGCGGCCACGGGCCCTGGATACCGCCGCTCGGTGCCGCGTCCAGGGAGGGGCTTCTGCGGCTGCAGCTGGCGCGGGGTGGACTCAGCCGGACGCCGGAGTTCTGACGGGGCTCCTGGGGCCCGAGCCGTGGGACCAGCCGTCCCTGCACCACCTGTACCTCCCGCCCACCTGTCCCTGGCATCGTGGCATCTGGTCTCTGCCCGCAGCACCGCGTCACCCTGGTGCCCGTGGAGGAGTTCAGCCCGGAGCTTGTGGAGCCACGGGTCCGCTGCATCAGCAGCCACGGCACCTTCGGCCCCAGCAGGTAGCAGGGCGAGAGGGGCCGGGGGCTGGGGCCGGGGTGGCTTGGACTCACTCGCCGTCTCCTGCAGCGCCGCCTGTCTGCCCTCACGCTTCCCGAGGCCTCCGCAGCCCGTCGTGCTCAGGGACTGCCAGGTGTTGCCGCTGCCGCCTGGCCTCCCGCTGACCCGCTCGCAGGAGCTCGCGCCAGGCATCCCCCCAGCCAGCCCCCAGCCTCGGCCCCCCACCGCCGTGGACCCTGACTCGGAGCCCACCCTGCTGCGCCACCCCCAGGTGAGGGCGCGGGCCAGGCCAGGGCTGTGCGTCCAGGTGGAGCTCTCTGGGCGCGGGGGTCGGCCTGACCGCACAGGGCTGCTCGGGAGTCCTGGGGCCCCACGGCTCTGCTTCTCACCATGGCCTCTCCCCGCAGGGCACCGTGGTCTTCACCACCCACGTGCCCGCCCTGGGCCGCTACGCCTTCCTGCTACATGGCTACCAACCAGCCCACCCCACCTTCCCCGTGGAGGTCCTCATCAACGGGGGCCGCATCTGGCAGGGTGAGCGTTTTGGGTGGGTGGCGCCATGTGATGTGGCCAGATCACGTGGTACCTGGCTGTGAGTGATGGGTCCACCCATCCCTGTCTTGCTGTCAGTTCTCAAACTGGGTGCCCAGGGCTCCTGCAGGTGGCAACCCTGGCCCCCCTCCCCAGCCCCATCCCTGCCTCGGCCATCGGGGTCCCTGTTGTGCTCTTGTCACACACAGCCAAGAACGCAACCCAGGACACCAGCTGGTGGGCTCACACGGCCCTTAAGTGTGTTTTATTCTCGGCAAGCCCTGGGACTGCCCCAAGGGGTACCGTATGTGACAACGGTTGACCCACGTGGCGTAATGGTCCGGCCTAGTGGACAGATCACCTATGTTGGGTGGGCGCTCCTTGGTGGCCCCAGCACCACTGTCAGTGTTCCCTCCCCTGGTGTCTCCAGGAGCGTTCTGGGCCCCGGGGTGGGTTTGGGGGCCCAGCCCTACCTTCCTCCCACTCCAGGCCACGCCAACACCAGCTTCTGCCCACATGGCTACGGCTGCCGCACCCTGGTGGTTTGTGAGGGCCAGGCCCTGCTGGACGTGACCGACAGTGAGCTCACTGTGACCGTGCGTGTGCCTGAGGGCCGCTGGCTCTGGCTGGTGAGTCCAGGCTGGCGTCTTGCTCGGAGCCCGGCTGTCCTTACGCTTGTCACACCACCGTGGGTCACTGAGCCGGGGTGTGTCTCCCACTGGGCCCAGCCCTGTGCCGGGTGCCAGGGCAGCAGCATCTACCTCTGGAGCCTCTCATATCTGCCCGTGAAGTTCCAGGGGGCCCTAAGAGCCGAGGCGCTGTCCCACTAGGCCACTGGGCCCTGCTGGTCAGGGTGGCCTTCCTGGAGGAGGTGGGCTTGGGTGTTGGGAGAGGGAGGAGGAAGGTGTGCCCAGCAGGTGAGCACATGGGCAGATGCCCAGAGCATCACTGATGCCGCTGCAGCCCTGGCCTCTGAGGTCAGCCCCTCTGAGTGGCTCAGGTGCCTGGCCAGTCCCTGGGCACCTCTCCCACTGCCCTGCCCACCTGTGGGCTCTGGCCACACTCCCGCGCCCCCTAGGATTACGTACTCGTGGTCCCTGAGGATGCCTATAGCTCCAGCTACCTCAAGGAGGAGCCCCTAGACAAATCCTACGACTTCATCAGCCAGTGCGCTGCCCAGGGCTACCACGTCAGGTGGGCTGGGCGGGGTGCTGGGTGTGGCCTGGTGGGGGCCAGTGGGGCACTGGGTGGGACCTGGTGGGGCGCTGGCCTCACTGCCTGCCCCTCCGTGCAGCCCCAGCAGCTCGACCCTATTCTGCCGGAAAGCCGCCATCTCCCTCTCCCTCTTCTATAACAACGGGGCCTGGCCCTGTGGCTGCCACGAAGTGGGTGCCACGGGCCCCACATGCGAGCCCTTCGGGGGCCAGTGTCCCTGCCGTGCCCACGTCATCGGCCGAGACTGCTCCCGCTGTGCCACCGGCTACTGGGGCTTCCCCAACTGCAGGCGTGAGTGCCCAGGCATGGGAGTGCCAGTGGCGGGGTTGGCAGTGAGTTCAAGGGGGGCTTCCCAGTGGAGGGTGCTCGGCCAGGAAGCGCAGTCACAGCGGTCAGAACACTCTGGATCCTGGCGGGCCAGCCCTGCCCCGTCCTGTCTGTGGACCTCAGGCAGCTGTGGCCCACACCCGAGATGCCCACCCCACCTTCCGGCTGCCTGGGAGTTTCTGGGACCAGCAGGTGCTCTGCAGTTGCCCCCCACCCCAGCTGGACATCGATTTGGGGGTAGCTAATGCCCAGCAGGGATGCAGCCCCTAGGGCGGCAGTCGGGACCTCTGAGTGGGTGTGAGGGGGCAGCGTGTAAGGCAGCCCTGCGCCCACCCCTACAGCCTGCGACTGCGGCGCCCGCCTCTGTGACGAGCTCTCGGGCCAGTGTATCTGCCCCCCACGCACCGTCCCGCCCGACTGCCTGCTGTGCCAGCCGCAGACCTTCGGCTGCCACCCCTTGGTGGGCTGCGAGGAGTGTAACTGCTCGGGGCCCGGTGTGCAGGACCTCACAGACCCCGCCTGCGACAGGGACAGCGGCCAGTGCAAGTGAGAGCCGGTGCAGGCGTCACTGCGGCCTCTGGCGGTCTTGGGGTTGGGGACAGCATTTCCGCTTGCCAGCAGGTCCTGGCGCCTATCCTGCCCTAGTTAGTGGTGCTCTTGGGTCCACCACGTCCTCTCCGCCATTCTCGGAGGATGCTGCCTGGGTGGGGGACACCAGCGGGCTCTCGCTTCAGTGTTAGTGACCTGCGGCTGGAGGGAGGCTCAGCTGGCTCCCGGCCCTGGCAGGTGCAGACCCAACGTGGCCGGGCGCCGCTGTGACACCTGTGCTCCGGGCTTCCATGGCTTCCCCAGCTGCCAGCCCTGCGACTGCCATGAGGCGGGCACTGTGCCCGGAGTGTGTGACCACCTCACAGGCCAGTGCCACTGCAAGGTCAGCTGAAATGACACCCTTGGGCAAGGGGAGCTACCCGGAAGCTTTTCGGGGAGTTGTCCCAGTGGGCAAGTGGGTGGCAGCCCCGTGGGGTCAGGCACCCTGCACACGGCCGGCCGACCTCGCTGCCCGTCTGCCCCCAGGAGAACGTGCAGGGACCAAGGTGTGACCAGTGCCGCCTCGGGACCTTCTCCCTCGACGCCGCCAACCCCAAAGGCTGCACCCGCTGCTTCTGCTTTGGGGCCACGGAGCGCTGCAGGAGCTCCATCTACACTCGCCGGGAGGTGTGCCACGGGGGCTGGGGCTGAGGGTGTCACCTTCTCGGGGAGGGCATGCTGGAATGCAGGTGGGGGCTGTGGGGTGTGGGCGCCCACCCTTGTGCACCCCCTGTGTGCCCACAGTTTGTGGACATGGAGGGCTGGGTGCTGCTGAGCAGTGACCGGCAGCTGGTGCCCCACGAGCGGCGGGCAGACACGGAGCTGCTCTACGCGGACCTGCGGCACGCGCCGGAGGCTTTCCCTGAGCTGTACTGGCAGGCCCCGCCTTCCTACCTGGGGGACCGGGTGAGCAGGGGCGTCGCACCGAGGGAGGGCACTTCCAGGACAGCCAGGACCTGGGAGGACTGGGAGGGGGCAGAGAAGTTACATCCAGGTGTGGGGAGCCCCTGGCCCGGGGCACAATGCTGGGGAGTGGTGAGACCACTGCTGTCGAGCCCTGAGCCTGTGGCCAGGGTCCAGCCCGGTCACCTCCCTCTGTCCTACTTCTAGGTGTCATCCTACGGTGGGACCCTCCGCTATGAGCTGCACTCAGAGACCCAGCGGGGAGATGTCTTCATCCCCACAGAAAGCCGGCCGGACGTGGTGCTGCAGGTGGCAGTCGGGGCGGCGGGACCGGGCAGGCAGCTGGCCCCATAGGACAGTGGCCCGGCCCAGCGTCCAGCCCTCACCAGGCCCATGTGCCTCCCCAGGGCAACCAGATGAGCATCACGTTCCTGGAGCCGGTGTACCCTGCTCCCGGCCACGTTCACCGCGGGCAGCTGCAGCTGGTGGAGGTAGGTGGGGCTGGGCTGGGCAGCCAGGGCCAGGAGGGGCTTCTGTGCCCATTCTCTGTGACGGAAAACAGAGTCCAGAAACAGGAGGGGCAGGCACTGGTCGTCTTTCAGCTTCCTCCGTCTGGTCACCCACGGGGGCCACGCTCTTGCCGCCTGCTTGTGTGAGAGTCCGTGTCCGCCGCTTGGTGGCGTCTGGCTTCCTCCTCTTCTGCCTGTTTCTCCTGGACTTGTCGGTCTTTGCTCATCTTCCCAGAGGAGTGTTTGTTGTCCTTGGCACATGCCCTTTGTCGGACACGGAGCAGGGACGGTCCTGCCGGTCTGTAGCGTGTTCTTTGCTCACGGTAGCTCTTGACGAACGGCTCTCGTACCCCGTGTACTCGAATCCGCCCCACTTTCGCTCGCACCTCGTGGTTCCGTGTCTTATTTGAGAACGTTTGTGTCTCCGAGATCAGAACACACTTCCTATGTTGTCTTCTAAATGCCGAAGACGATTTCTCTGCGGGTTTGGATTCTCAATGTGTCTGGAGTTGACTTTTGGACGAGGGGCGCGGCAGGGGTCTCGGTGCTGGCTGTCCCCGTGGGTGACAGCTGCGTGTGCCTCCTCCTGCCCCTGTGACCTCTGTGGCCCTCTGTCCCCTGCAGGGGAACGGGGAGGGTCTGTTCTGGGATCCCTGTGCTGCCCCGTTGGTGTGGCCTTGCTGAGGTCCCGTCCTGGACCCGCAGGGGAACTTCCGGCACGTGGAGACCCACAACGCCGTGTCCCGCGAGGAGCTCATGATGGTGCTGGCCGGCCTGGAGCAGCTGCAGATCCGCGCGCTCTTCTCGCAGACCTCCTCGGCTGTCACCCTGCGCAGGGTGGTGCTGGAGGTGGCCGGCGAGGTGGCGGGGGGACCTCCGGCCAGCAACGTGGAGCTGTGCATGTGCCCTGCCAACTACCGCGGGGACTCGTGCCAGGTGAGCTGGTCAGGCTGTCCCACCACCCACGCCCTTCCCGCAAGACCCTCCCCGCGTCCGCCCTTCCATCTGCCCTGCCCCCGTCCCCATTCTGCTCTGTTCTCCCGCCGCCGCCATCCTGCCTCCTGACACCTTCCCGCAGCCGCCCCTCCCTGCACACGCCTGGCCTCACCTGTCCTCCACCCACCCGACACCACCCGACTGACGTCACCTGAGCCCCCCACTCACCCGCTGAGCTGCCTGCTGTCCCTCCACCCGCTAACCTGTCTGTCCTCTCTCGCTTTGCTCCTGCCGTGCGAGGGTGTCTGCGAGTGACCATGCCCAGCAGGTGGTGGGGTGGTCGCCAGCCCCAGGCCAGGTCCTCCCAGCCAGGGCATCTGTGCGGCTTTGGGAGCTGTGTCCTCACGCCCAGGGACAGCAGCCAGATACTTGGCCCACCTCACGGGGCAGGCTGGGAAGCCCTGACCGTGGCCTGGCCTCTGACCCCACGGTGGCTGTGCTCCATGGGCATGTGTCCCCACACCGCCAGCCCTGGGCTGCTGAACGCAGGTATCCCCAGGGTCGGCCCCTCTCCATTCTTCACCCCTGACACCTCCGCCCAGGAATGTGCCCCCGGCTATTACCGGGACATCAAAGGCCTCTTCCTGGGCCGATGCGTCCTCTGTCAGTGCCAGGGCCATTCGGACCGCTGCCTCCCTGGCTCTGGTGTCTGTGTGGTGAGTGCGGGATGGGGGAGGGGCACTCACTAAAGGCTCAGGCATGTTGGGTTAAACTGAGGTCCAGGGAGAAGGGCGGTGCCCTGGTAGGGCGGGGGGGGCAGCTGAGGGACGCTGCTGGCAGGACATGGGCACTGACTGTCCCCTGCGCCCCAGGGCTGCCAGCACAACACGGAGGGGGACCACTGTGAGCGCTGCCAGGCCGGCTTTGTGAGCAGCAGGCCCGGGGACCCCGCAGCCCCCTGCGTCAGCTGCCCCTGCCCCCTTGCGGTGCCCTCCAACAAGTAAGCTGTGCCAGCCCTGCAGGCCGGGACCCATGGCAGCCATGCTGGTTCCACAGCCCGTCCTGGAGCCCCGGTGTCCGGGGGGCTGGTTGGGGTCACGCTGCCCTCTGGGAGGGCCTGGGCGAGGGTGGGGCTGTTAGGCAGGGACCCCGACACTCAGCACAGGGGTGATTGCCCAGGTGGTGCCAAATGCATGGTGACCCACCACCTGCCGCCGGTCCCCACAGCTTCGCTGAGGGCTGCGTCCTGCGAGGTGGCCACGCCCAGTGCCTCTGCAGACCGGGTTACGCCGGGGCCTCCTGCGAGCGGTGAGCTGGGGACGGGCCATGGGGTGGGGCCTGTGTGCTGACACAGAATGCCACCAGTCGGGGGCAGGGCGCAGACCCCTGATGGCACCCCCCGCCCCCCAGGTGTGCACCAGGCTTCTTTGGGAACCCTCTGGTGCTGGGCAGCTCCTGCCAGCCCTGTGACTGCAGTGGCAACGGTGACCCCAACTTGCTCTTCAGCGACTGTGACCCCCTGACAGGCGCCTGCCGTAGCTGTATGCGCCACACCACCGGGCCCCGCTGCGAGAGCTGCGCCCCCGGCTTCTATGGCAACGCCCTGCTGCCTGGCAACTGCACCCGTAGGTGCTCAGCAGGGAGGGCCGCACCCGGGGAGGGGTGCACGAGCAGTGGGGGGGCGGCCGGGTGTACCCCAGGGGCAGGCTGTGTGTCTGGTGTGGGCCCAGCCCGGACAGCGTGGACATGGACCTGGACCAGGCCTGACCTGGGCTCATAGAGCCCCCCAGGCAGCCCCCTCCCTGCTCATGGTGGGACCCTCCCCCACGTCAGAGCCCCCGGCTCATGGCCAGGCCCGTCCGATCAGGGCCGGCTGCGGCAGGGGGTCGAGTGGGGGCAGCTGCAGAGGGGAGGCCAGGCTGGTACCGTGAGAGGACAGCAGCACCGTCCAGGAGGCCTGGACCAGACAGGGCAGGGAGGCGGCGGTGCAAAGCCACAGGCAGGGGGTGTGGGGGCTTCCAGAAGGAAGTGGGAGGGCCCAGGGCTGTCCTCACGGCCCCCTTCTGCAGGGTGTGACTGCGACCCCTGCGGGACAGAGGCCTGTGACCCCCACAGCGGGCGCTGCCTGTGCAAGGCAGGAGTGACAGGGCTGCGCTGTGACCGCTGTCAGGTAGGGCTGGGCGGGGCTTGTTGGGGCGGGGCCAGGTGGGTGGGACCCCGGCCTTGGGGTTGAGGAAGAGCCTTCGGGGTTGGGGACCAGGCTGGGCCCTGACAGCAGCCCGTCCCCACAGGACGGACACTTCGGCTTTGACAGCTGTGGGGGCTGCCGCCCGTGTGCCTGTGGACCGGCTGCCGAGGGCTCTGAGTGCCACCCTCAGAGCGGGCAGTGCCGCTGCCGACCAGGGGCTGGGGGACTCCAGTGCCACGAGTGTGCCCCCGGCTACTGGGGGCTCCCCGAGCGGGGCTGCATGCGTGAGTGCAGGCGGGGCCCCAGGAGGGCGGTGGGCTCCTCGGGTGGTGGCTCCCCAAGGCAGGCTGGCCACGCTCACCCCACCCCTCCCACCACAGGCTGCCAGTGCCCGGGGGGCCACTGTGACCCCAACACAGGCCACTGCACCTGCCCACCGGGGCTCAGCGGCGAGCGCTGTGACAGCTGCAGCCAGCAGCACCAGGTGCCTGTGCCAGGCGGGCCTGGGGGCCGCGGCGTCCACTGTGAAGGTGTGCCCCGCGCGGGACTCCACCCTGCACGCCCCACCCACCCTTCCTGGAGACCCCTGCTTTAACCTCGACCTCCCAGAATGGTGCCAACTGGCCCTCTTGGTTTCCCAAGGGGCCCCATGATTCCTGCACTGACCCCAGGGCCCCAGCTCACCACCCTCCCCTCCCCTCCCCTCCCCCTGGACACTGACGGCTCCGCGCTGCCCACAGTGTGTGACCACTGTGTGGTCCTGCTCCTGGACGACCTGGAGCGTGCCAGCGCCCTCCTCCCTGCCATCAGAGAGCAGCTGCGCGGCGTCAACGCCAGCTCGGTGGCCTGGGCCCGGCTGCACAGGCTGAACGCCTCCATAGCAGACCTGCAGGTACTGAGCGCCCCGCCTCCCCTCCCCCTGCCCGCGACGCAGGTGCTCACTTTCCGCCCCCGCCCCAGGGCCAGCTCCGGAGCCCCCTGGGTCCCCGCCACCAGACGGCGCAGCAGCTGGAGGAATTGGAGCAGCAGAGCGCGAGGCTCGGGCAGGACGCACAGCGGCTGGGCAGCCAGGCAGGGCCTGGAGACCCCTCCCCTGGTGGCCTCCCCACATCCCTCCCCCCAGAGCCCCTCCCAGAGACTCCTCACCCAGAGCCCCTCTTCCCTGGGACCCTCAAGCACTCCCCCAACTCCCTGGCTGCCCCCGACCCTGGGCCCCCCTTTGTCAGCCCTGACCCTTGGCTCAGGTGCCAATACGCCCGCCCAGGCCCCAGCCACTCCCCTGCCAACAGGGCTGTGGGCTGATGGTGGCTTCACCCACAGGCCACGGGGGCCCGCGACCGGGCGGGCCGGCTGCGGGATGAAACCGAGGCCACGCTGGGCCGGGCGCAGACGCTGCTGGCGGCCATCCAGGCTGTAGACCGCGGCCTGAGCGGTAGGGGCTGGCCCAGCTGGCCACGCTCGGGGTTCCGAGCGGGGCAGGGCGCTCCCGGGGAGGGGGGGTCACTGGCTGAGCTCAGCCTTGAAGAACAGGCAGGGTCTACCTGTTTAGACGGGAGAGAGACGGCGCCTCTGAGCAGAAAGCAGGGTGAGTTCGGGAGGTGGGTGCAGCAGCAGCAGCGTGGCCAGGAGCGAGGGCAGGTGGGCCCCGGGAGACGGCAGGTCCTCACCAGCTCCCTGGGCAACAGGCTGGTTGGATGTTCACAACACGGGTTCCTTAATTGCAAACTGAGCTGGACGTGGGATCGAGGAGAGGTCAGGGCTCCCTGAACCCGTGCAACCCAGCCCTGGCCTAGCCCAAGGGTGTAGTTCCTGCCGAGCAAGGGCCTGCTAGGTGGGGAGGGGCAGAGAAGGAAGGAGGAGGCCACAGGAGCTGAGCCAACAGGGTCCGGGTGTCGGCGGGTGGGCAGGAGCCACCCAGGATGCCCTCAGGTTCCATGCTGGGGGCTTGTGTGCTGGGATGGGGGTCTCAAGCTTGGGAGCTGGCAGGTGGAGGTCTGCCAGTCCAGCCAGAGCAGAGCCCTGACGGGCCCCCTCTTCCAGGGCTTGCGTCCCAGATGGGCCACCTGTGGCCAGCCAACGCCTCAGCCCCTTCGGGTGAGCAGCTGCGCCGGACGCTGGCTGAAGTGGAGCGGCTACTCAGGGAGATGCGAGCCCGTGACCTGGGGGCCCCACGGGCAGAGGCTGAGGCCGAGCTGGCCGCAGCCCAGAGACGTGAGTGGTGTCGCCCGTGGCAGGCAGGGCCGGAGAGGGGCAGGGACTGGCCTGGGAGCGGGGCGGAGGTCAGCACGGAGTGGCGTCAGATCCTGTGCACAAGAATACCAGGTGGGGACCGGGGCTCATGAAGGGGCCCGGGCACCGCAGTGACCACCCTTGCGCCTTGGCGCCGGCCAGTGCTGGCTCATGTGCAGGAGCAGCTGACCAGCCGCTGGGAGGAGAACCAGGCTCTGGCCAAACACACCCACGAGCAGCTGGCCCAGCACGAGGCCGGCCTCATGGACCTGCGCGAGGCCCTGAACCGGGCGGTGGGTGCCACGCGGGAGGCTGAGGAGCTCAACAGCCGCAACCAGGAGCGCCTGGAGGAAGCCCTGGTGAGGGACCCCCGGGCTGCTCCCCTTCCCACTCCCCCCGCCCCAGGCCCGTGGCACCCTCCCTTCACTCCCTTCTCACCCCTATTTGCTCCTCACTCTCCCCCTCAACTGCCTTCAGCAACGGAAGCAGGAGCTGTCCCGGGACAACGCCACCCTCCAGGCCACTCTGCAGGCTGCTAGCGATGCCCTGACTCGAGCTTCTGAGCTGCTGCAAGGCGTGGACCGAGCCAAGGAGGTGAGCACAGCCCCCACCTTCCATCTCCTTGCCCCTCAGGGCCCAGCCCACGGGCGGGTCCGTGGGAACGCACTTGCACGCCCTCAGGGCGCCAGGGCGGGTGAGCAACGAGCAGGATGAGGGTCTGCTAAGCCCATCTGCTCCCAGGAGTTGGAGCACCTTGCCGCCAACCTGGACGGGGCCTGGATGCCCCTGCTGCAGAAGACCCGGGCCTTCTCCCCAGCGGGCAGCAAGGCGGGTTTGGTGGAGTCTGCTGAGGCCCATGCACGGCAACTGGACCAGCTGGCGCTCAACCTGTCCAGGTGCGTGGCTGGAGGAGGAGGGCCTTGGGCTTGTCCTAGGGATGCAGCCTAGGCCCCGGCCAGGAGCAGCTGCTCTGGGAGGGCCCCGGGGGCGAAGCCATCGTTCCCCAAGGAACCAGGCCTCCCTCAGCCCCCAGGAAGTGGGGCCCAGAGTGGCAGGGAGGAGCAGGACAGGCACACCTGGCAGGCGGTGGATGTGGGCAAAGGCCAGGAGGCTGGACTCGGGGGACAGGCGCAGCCAGGCTGGGGACCCTGCCCCCACAGCCCCCAACCCTCGCGCCTTCCGCCACAGCATCATCCTCGGCGTCAACCAGGACCGCTTCATCCAGAGGGCCGTCGAGGCGTCCAAGGCCTACAGCAGCATCCTGCAGGCCGTGCGGGCTGCCGAGGAAGCCGCCGGCCAGGCCCTGCAGCAGGCGGAGCGCACGTGGGCGGTGAGACCCAGCCCTGCCCCCTCCTCCTCCCCTCCTCCACAGCCTCCTGCAGCGTAAACCTGTCCTTGTGTACCCAGACCGTCGTGCAGCGAGGCCTGGCAGCCCGAGCCCGGCAGCTGCTGGCCAACAGCAGCTCACTAGAGGAGGCCATCCGCGGGGAGGAGCAGAGGCTGGGCCGCGGTGAGCACTGGAGGGCACCTGGGGCCCCTTAGGCTCCGCAGGGACCCTCGGCCTCTGGCCACATCTGTATGTGGGGTTTGTGGGTCATCCAGTGTGACTCGGGGCAGGAAGGCTCCAGAGGCAGCTGCATGTGTGTGAACACCACGCCATGCCACGCCACTCCCAGCCACTGGTGTGTCAGCCCGGGGAGCTCTATGAAGGGGCCCAACAGGGACAGGAGGTCACAGAGGGGCCAGGAGGTCAGAGGACATGTGACCCTTGCTTCCCTGACCCTTGGGCCACGCGTGTGCTGAGCTCTCACCCTGTGTGCCGGCTTTCCTGAGCTCTGTGTTTCATCTATGAGATGGGGCTGAGCCTGCCTGTGCCGGGGCCAGAAGGCCTTCAGGGACGGAGGCCACCCGAGGCCCAGCGCCTCCCCGTACGCCAAGGGCCCCCACGTCTGGGCTCTCTGTCCGCCTGTGTCGGCCGTGGTCCTCCGGGGGTCGAGAGGGCCGGGGCAGGCTGCATCGCTTGCCGAGGGCTGAGACTGCCTACCCCACAGCGCGGGCCACCCTGCGGGGCACCGGGACCCAGCTCCGAGACATCCGGGCCAAGAAGGACCAGCTGGTGGCCCAAATCCAGGAGGCGCAGGCCATGCTGGCCATGGACACAGGTACGCAGGAGCCTTCCCAGAGGTGAATGGGACAGCAGGCCTGAGATTGTCCCATGGCCAGCTGTCCAGTGGGGCTCTGTGACTGGGGACATTGGCCTGCAGGGCTGGGGAGCACGTGGTGGGGCCAGTGCCGGTGAGGGGCTCCCGGGGGGGCAGCCCAGGGCCAGACGCAGAACTGCCAGGGGACGTGCCTCTGGCCAGGGCCACAGACACAGCACAGCCCAGGCCGCCCATGAAGGCCGGCGGGAGGAAGGGCTTTGGGCAGAATGTGGCTCTGGGGAGGGGCGCTGGTGCTCGCCCTGGGGTCCCGTGGGCCTGCGGGAAGGGCATCCCGGGAGCAGCAGCTGCCACTGAGCGCAGAGGCAGAGGTCAGGAGGGCCGGAGCCACGGCGGCGAGGACTGCACTCCTGCTCCTGGAGGCTCGGGGCAGAGAGCGACATGGTCTCTCCAGGTTTTTGAGGGCACCCGGTGGCAGGAGGTGACATGGGGCAAGCGTCCCAGGACCGTCTTTGGCCTGTGGGGCTGGGTGCTTGTCCTGGGATGGGGACACCTGGGGGGGGCTTAGGGTGGGCTTTGACCGCGTTGAGCTGCAGGGTACGAGGGTCTCACGAGATCCGGGGGTGGGCAGGTGTCCCTACTGCTGGCCCGGCAGAGGTACTCAGGGACACAAAGCCACTGGGCCTGCGCTCTGCCCGCCACAGACGAGACAAGCAAGAGGATTGCCCACGCCAAGGCCGTGGCCACCGAAGCCCAGGAGACGGCCGCCCGCGTGCAGTCCCAGCTGCGGGACATGCAGGAGAACCTGGAGCGCTGGCAGGGCCAGTACGGGGGCCTGCGGGGCCAGGACCTGGGCCAAGCGGTGCTCGACGCAGGCCGCTCAGGTGGGCTGGCGGCCCTCGCGGAGCCCTGGGCGTGGGGCGGGGCTGGGGGCAGAGCTGTCAGGGCCGCGCCTGCCTCCCTGCAGTGTCCTCCCTGGAGAAGACGCTGCCGCAGCTGCTGGCCAAGCTGGGCCTGCTGGAGAACCGCGGGGCGCACAACGCCAGCCTGGCCCTGTCCGCCAGCATCGGGCGCGTGCGGGAGCTCATCGCCCAGGCCCGGGGAGCCGCCGGCAAGGTGGGTGACGGTCTGGGGGAAGGTGGGCATGGGGAGATGGGTGTTGGGCGCTGATGGGCCCTGCCCCCCTCAGGTCAAGGTGCCCATGAAGTTCAACGGGCGCTCAGGGGTGCAGCTGCGCGCCCCACGGGACCTCGCCGACCTCGCTGCCTACACGGCCCTCAAGTTCTACATGCAGGGCCCAGAGCCGACGCCCGGGCAGGTCGCTGGGGACCACTTTGTGCTGTACATGGGCAGCCGCCAGGTACCAGGCCGCTGGGTGGACGGGGCCCGAGCCGGGCAGCCCGTTGGAAGTGGACAGTGCTTGGTCCCTGTCCTGACTGTGTTTCCACTGCCGCCGCAGGCCACGGGGGACTACATGGGCGTGTCTCTGCGTGACCAGAAGGTGCACTGGGTGTACCGGCTGGGGGAGGCGGGCCCCGCGGCCCTCAGCATCGACGAGAACATCGGGGAGCAGTTCACAGCCATCAGCATCGACAGGTGGGAGGCCTGGGAGGGCTAGGTGCCTCCTGCGGGGCGCCCGGCCGTTCCTCAACCTCGCCTCTGCCCTCAGGACCCTCCAGTTTGGCCAGATGTCCGTCACAGTGGAGAGGCAGATGGTCCATGAGACCAAGGGTGACACGGTGGCACCTGGGGCAGAGGGGCTGCTCAACCTGCAGCCTGACGACTTCGTCTTCTACGTTGGGGGCTACCCCAGCAACTTCACGGTGAGTGTTGCCAGCCTCAGGGCGGCCTTGCAGTGGGCTGGGTAGCCTGAGGCCCATGGGTCTGTCCTGGGTGGGGAGGCGCCTAAGCCAGGCGCCCTGACCCTCCGACCCTGCACACAGCCGCCCGCACCCCTGCGCTTCCCTGGCTACCGGGGCTGCATCGAGATGGACACGCTGAACGAGGAGGTGGTCAGTCTCTACAACTTCGAGCGGACCTTCCAGCTGGACACGGCCGTGGATAAGCCCTGTGCCCGGTACGCGTGGCCTGGTACCCACCCACCTGCCACCCCCTGCCTGCCCTTTGCTGACCCCAAAACCTCTGACCTGCAGCTCCAAGTCAACCGGGGACCCCTGGCTCACGGACGGCTCCTACTTGGACGGCTCTGGCTTCGCCCGCATCAGCTTCGACACTCAGATCAGCAACACCAAGCGCTTCGATCAGGAGCTGCGGCTCGTGTCCTACAACGGGGTCATCTTCTTCCTGAAGCACCAGGCATGGCCCTGCCCGCCCACCCCACCCACCCCGAGCTGACCCCACCCCACGCTGACCCCACCCTGTCCCCCCAGAGCCAGTTCCTGTGCCTGGCGGTGCGAGAGGGCGGCCTTGTGCTCCTGTACGACTTTGGCGCTGGCCTGAAGGAGGCCGTCCCGCTGCAGTCCCCGCCACCCCTGACAGCAGCCAGCAAGGCGGTAGGGTGGGGTGGGGGGCAGGAGGGCCGGGGCGGGGGCCGGGATGCAGGGCCGGGGCTGGCCTGGAGCCCGCGCGGTGCCTCTCAGATCCAGGTGTTCCTGCTGGGCGGTAGCCGCAAGCGTGTGCTGGTGCGCGTGGAGCGCGCCACGGTGTTCAGCGTCGAGCAGGACAACGAGCTGGACCTGGCCGACACCTACTACCTGGGGGGCGCGCCGCCCGACCAGCTGCCCCCGAGGTGAGCGTGGCACTGGGGCGGGGGGGGGACCACAGCGGCCTGGCCAGGTCGCGGAGGCGGTGCCCTGACCTGCGTCCCCGCAGCCTGCGGCGGCTCTTCCCCTCCGGAGGCTCCATCCGCGGCTGCGTCAAGGGCATCAAGGCCTTGGGCAAGTACGTGGACCTCAAGCGGCTGAACACGACGGGCGTGAGCTCCGGCTGCACGGCCGACCTGCTGGTGAGCAGCCCCTCCCTGGTGCGGCTGGTGCTGGGGCGGGCGTGGCGGGCACTGAGGGATCCCTCTCTCCTGCAGGTGGGGCGCGCCATGACTTTCCACGGCCATGGCTTCCTGCCCCTGGCACTCCCGGACGTGGCACCTCTCTCTGGCGACGTCTACTCTGGCTTTGGTTTCCGCAGCGCCCAGGACAGCGGTCTGCTCTACTACCGGGCGTCACCGGTGAGGCCACCCCGCCTGCCCGCCCGCCCGCCGCACTCTCTGGGCCCATCCCTGCCATGCTGACACCTGCCCACTCCCCAACCGCCGTGGCACAGGCTGCAGTCTCTGCTGGAGCCAGTGAATCTGGGCCCTTGGCCTGGCCGCTGACCTAGCCACTGTCCCCAGGACGGGCCATGCCAGGTGTCACTGCAGCAGGGCCACGTGACGCTCCGGCTCCTGAGGACTGAGGTGAAAACTCGAGGGGGCTTCGCCGACGGTGTCTCCCACTACGTCGCCTTCTACAGCAACGCCACAGGGTGAGCCTGGCCACCTGGCCTCGAGCCACCAGGGCCCGGAGGGACACTTGCCTGCACCTGCCTGGGCCTCTGTCCCCTCCGTGGCAGGAGGGGGCACGCAGGGCAGCAGGACAACAGTGCCCTCCTGCCCCCAGGGTCTGGCTCTACGTGGACGACCAGCTGCAACAGATGAAGTCCCACCGGGGGCCGCCCCCTGGGCTCCAGCCACAGCCTGAGGGGCCCCCGAGGCTGCTCCTGGGAGGCCTGCCTGAGTCTGGCACCTTCCGCAACTTCAGTGGCTGCATCAGCAATGTCTTCGTTCGGCGGTGAGCCAGGCGGGCTGGGATGAGGTCCTGGCCGCCCCCCCCAGCTGCTGACTGGCCGCCCCCCACCCTCCGCAGGCTCCAGGGGCCACAGCGCGTGTTCGACCTGCAGCAGAACGTGGGCAGCGTCAATGTGAGCACAGGCTGTGTCCCCGCCCCGCAAACCCAGACCGCGGCGCCGATGCCGCAGGGGCTGCGAGCTGCAGCTGGGAAGGTAGGTGCCCGGCAGTGGGGGGTGGGGCTGGGCTGGTGGGGGCAGCCCCTGGTGGGCCCTGCATGTCCCGTCTGTGCCCCCAGGCCTCCCGCCGCAGCCGCCAGCCCACCCAGGACCCCACCTGCACGCCGCCCCTGCACCCCCAGACCCTTCCAGACTCCTACCAGTTTGGAGGCTCCCTGTCCAGTCACCTGGAGTTTGCGGGCATCCTGGCCCCCCACGGGGACAGGTAAGCCTGGGCCGGCTGGGGTGGGCGCGGAGGGGCCGCCCAGGCTGACGCCCTGCCTGGCTTCTAGGCCCCACCTCTCCATGCGTGTCCGCCCTCGAGCCCCCCAAGGCCTCCTGCTCCTCGTCACCTCCCAGACGGCCAGCAGCCCCTCCCTGGCGCTCTTCCTGAGCCACGGACGCTTTGTTGCTCAGACGCAAGGCCCTGGGCCCCAGCTCCGTGTCCAGAGCCGCCAGCGTGCACGGACCGGCCGGTGGCACAAGGTGAGGCCTGAGGAGGGGAACATGGGCAGGGCCCTGGGAAGACCCACCCTGACCAATCTCCTGCCTGCCCAGGTGTCCCTGCTCTGGGAGAAGAATCGGATCCAGTTGGGGACAGACAGCAGCCGGGCCTGGACCCAGGAGAGGCCCCGCCAGCGGCACCAGGGGCCAAAGCGCCCCCAGCCTCACACCCTCTTTGTGGGGGGCCTCCCGCCTGGCAGCCACCACTCCAAACCCCCCGTGAGAGCCGTGTCACCCTGGCCTTGCGCGGCCTGACCCCGTCTGCCCACAGTAGCCCTGGGGGCCTGACCCAGCTCATCTGCCCCCACAGGTGGCTGTCGGGTTCAGGGGCTGTATGAAGAGACTGAGGCTAAACAGGAGGCCACTGGGGGCCCCCACGCGGATGGTGGGGGTCACACCCTGCATCACAGGTCCCCTGGAGGAGGGCCTGTTCTTCCCAGGCAGCAGGGGCATCGTCACACTAGGTCTGTTGGCACTGCATCCTGGGCTGGGGGCGGAGGAGCCAGGCTTTCCCATCCCCTCACAGTCCCTCCCTGCAGATGTCCCAGGGGCCACACTGCCCGACGTGAGCCTGGAACTGGAGGTGCGGCCCCGGGCAGTAGCCGGGCTGATCTTCCACCTGGGCCGGGTCCAAGGCCCCCCCTACCTGCAGCTGCAGGTGTTCCAGCAGCAGGTAAGCCTGGCTGGGGGCTGTGGCACCAGGGCAGGTTCATCTCCCCTCTCTGGTGGCCTTGTGGGGGTAGGGCCTGACACTTGCCCTCCCAGGTCCTGCTGCGGGCGGATGACGGGGCGGGGGAGTTTTCCACATCAGTGACGTGCCCCACTGTGCTGTGTGACGGCCACTGGCACCGCCTGGCAGGTGAGGGGCCCCTCCCGGGGCCAGGGAGCCGGGGCGGACTTGGATTGGGGCAGCTATGGGCTGGCCTGAGGGGCGAGGCAGGGCCGGGTGGCCCGGACACAAGGAGTCTGCCCCACAGTGATCAAAGGCGGGAACGTGCTCCGGCTAGAAGTGGACACGCAGAGCAACCACACCGTGGGGCCCTCGCTGGCGGCCTCGGCCCCCACCCCAGCGCCTCTACACCTCGGGGGCCTGCCTGGTAAGTGGCCTTGGCCAAGGGCATGGGGGCTGCTTCTCGGAGACCAAGTGCCAGGCTGGGCGGGTGGGTGACGGGCCCCCGCGAAGAGCCTGGGGGGCCCTAGCTGCCACTCCAACCAGTCTTCCTGTCTCCCCTGCACCCCTAGAACCCACGGCTGCACGGCCTGGGCCCCCCGCCTACCGTGGCTGCATGCGGAAGCTGGTGGTGAACCAGGCCCCCATCACAGTGCCTCACTCTGCGCGGGTCCAGGGGGCAGTGGGAGCCAGGGGCTGCCCCGCCACGTAGGGTGCTGCCCCTGTAGGACTGGGCCGCCCTCCAGCATATCCCTCCCTCGGTGGCAGCAGCGCCCTCACAGCTTGGTGACACACACGGCCCCTCTCGTGTTTCACATACATTTGTATTTATCTCGGCTCTAGTCGTACGGGTGACAAATCTTATTTCTGGAAATGGTTTAAGTTACATCTTTTTAAATGAAAGGGTAGAATACTATAAACTTGGGGTTTTATACCTTTTCTCTCCCTTCCACCTTTTAAGAGTAGTATGATTTGTAAATCACTGGTTCCTCCTTCTTTAAACAGAAATTAAAAAGTAACTTCTGTTAAACTTGAGTCTTGACTTGAACATGAACTGGCTGGACAGGGAGGTGCCAAGCCACACAGAGCTGGGCCCCGTGGGGTTCGTGGCCTCCTGTCCACCGAGGGCGGAGAGGGCCGCTGCACCACCCCGGGGCACCATGCAAAGCCAGAGTTGGCAGATAAAAGAAAAGACTTTATTAGTAAGTTGAACAGAGGTGAGGGTGTGCAACAAACCACAAACGCACTACTGAAGTCACAGGACTAAGAACGCAGCTCCCAGGAAGACGACAGCCAATAACTTAATCCAAGCTCATGTCCTCCTCTTCGTCTTTCTTGTCCTTCGTGTCGCCCTCTTTCTGCTCGGACTTGGCGCTGTTCTGCATGGCTTTGGCAAACGCTTCCACGTCTAAAACGCATAGAAGACACGAGGTGGCTTGTCTGTACCTGGCCAGGTTTCCTCAGGGGTGGGACAAAGGTCAGACAGTGTGACATCGGCCCCGGGGACACAGACTATGGCGGGGATGGGGTGGGAACAGGTACTTACCGCCTTTGTTGGCGGCTTCCACGGCCTCCGCGGGCAGACCGAACTGGCACATGAGGGGGCCCAGCTGCCCTGAGGCCAAGGCCGCACTGAACATGCCCAGGGCCTGCAAGGAAGAGCCGCGCAGACCTCAGCTCCGCTGGGGACACCGCCCCAGAGCCACGGGGCCAGCTGTGGCTCTGCAGGTCCTGTGCTCAAGGTGACAGGCCACAACAGCAGTGGGGACAGAGCCACCTCCTCCCCCACCCTCGAGCACACCAGACCACACCTGGGGCCTGGCTTCTACCTGCTGGAACTGGGGCGAGGTCAACGTGTTCTGGATCTCGTCCGCGGTCTGTGGCAGCGACTCCCCGGAGGGCAGGTAGGGCAGCAGGCGCTCCTGGACGTCCGCATTGGCGAGGATGGGAGCCATGATCTCCGGGGTCAGCACACTGGCCAGGTCCACTAGGCACAGACACATGGCCGTCAGTGGCTCAAGGCTGACCCAGGTGCCCCGTAGATGGCAGCAACATTCCAAGCCCCAGAAGCACCAGGTGTGGCAAGGCTGGGGCAGGGCAAGCTGGGGCTCAGCTCCAGGGCCACCGCAGCACCCAGTGACGCGCAGTGCAGCAGCTCAGCCCGTGCCTGGGAAAGCCGGTGAGCGAGCAGGCACCTTCACCCCAGCTTCGCACCGACAGGGCGCCTTCTTTACCTTGCTGGCCACCTCCTGGCCCGGCCGGCACGTTCATGGTGGCTAGAATGCTCTGGAGGTCGCTCAGTTGGATGGGCTGGGCTGGGCTGGCTGCAGTGCTGGCTCCGTTACCTGAGCTGGGCGCGGGGCTTGGACTAGTTGCTGAGGCGGCTGCTGGAGCAGAAGGGGCTGGGGTGGCGCGGGCAGAAGAGGTGGTGGAGGATGGGGTGACCGCTGCAGACTGGCTCCGGGAGCTGCGAGAGCGAGGGCAGCGCTAGGGCAGCCACACACCTGCTAGGCGCCCACCACACGCTGTCCTACTCCAAGAGTCCAGGCCTGTTTGGTCCACGTCCACCTCCCACGGGACCCTGTGTGGCGGGGTGGGGTGCCGAGGGCTCACCTGGAGGAAGAGCTGCTTGCCGGAGGCCCTCCGCTCCCCAGGAGGCTGGCCAGGCCTGGTCCAGTCAGGGCCCCCAGCCCACCTGCAAGGAGCAAGGAGGCATGTGCTCAGGATGCTCCCCCAAGCCCAGCCCACCCAGGAGGAACCTGGCCCACCTCCCCAGGCCAAGGGGCAGGAGTTTTCAACACCAAAAAGCCAAGGGACAAGCACGAAGACGGAAACTTGGCAGGCCTCAAGGACAGCAGGCTAGTGACCGCTCAGACCCTGTATTCTAGAACCCATCTCTGTCCCATCGCAATACACTACTGACAAACTTAAACCCAGACCACATCCTGACCAAGTGACAAGTACTGCTGCAGGCCAAGCAGCCGCCCACACCCCAGTGCTGGCTGGTAGCACTGACCTGTGGGGACTAGGGACCCCACGAAGGAGCCCTGAGCGCTCGTCCTCTGGCCCTGCCCCTCAGCTAGCCACGCTCCCCCAAAGTTCCAAGCTGGGGCCCTCACTGGAGGCCTGGAAGGCCTCGCCCACCCAGCTCCCAGCCACAGGCGAACAGGTGCCTCCCAAAGGGCCACGAGTACAGGGAACACACACGCTCACAGCCCTGCTCAGAGCAGATGAGAAGCTTAAATTAGGAAACAGACTTGACTTTAAAAGCAATCACAGCAAAGTTCCGACTTCTATCAAAGGCTCCTGAGAGCCGGGGGTGGCGCAAGTTACCCAGTCCTCCGAGGCCGGCCGGTCCGATGAGCTGCATGAGCTGGCTGTGACTCATGTTCCCCAGCAGGCTCTGCAGGCCGCCCTCGCCTGGAAAGCACAGGGGCTCAGACGAAGGGCTCGGACGCAGAGCCACCTGCAACACACCTGGGCTGGGGCTGGCACCACCACTACTGGGGGCCTCTAGCTGAGCACCCGAGACGGCCCCCGCTCCGGCCGTCCCTAAACTGTACAGTGAGCATTGCCCGTGAACTGAACTCAGACCCTCTAACTTAGACTCTGCTGTCTCCACCGCACAACAGCTGGCCTGCGCCCCAAGGGCCCAAGTCACCGGCCCGGGGCCCCGACCTCACAGGAAAGGCTGGGTGTGCTCATTACCACCTAGTGCAGAGAGCTCATGGCCACCACTTCCGCTGGTCCCCAGCGCCCCGGGCATCGGGGGGTTGTTCAGATACTCATTGACCTTCCGGCAGTGCTCCTCATCCTGGTCAGTCTTGGGCTCCTGTGGGGGGACGTGGGAAGAGTGGCAGCGGAGCAGCCAATGTCGGGGCAGCTCTCCGCCAAGTGCCGGCCACCGCCTTCCTCTAACCCGGCTTACAGATGAGGGACCCAGAGGTGGAGTCTCCCATTCCTGGCCACAGGGTGCTGAGACGGGATCCGTCCCAGGCAGGTAAGCACGTGCTCAGCCCCCTCTCCCGTCGTCACGGATGCTGTGCCAGACGATGCCCACTTCACAGATGGGGAGAGCAGAGCTCTGACAGCATCGTGCTCTGGGGCGTGACTCTGCACACGGCGCTCTCCCTCCTTCCCCCCGTGGAATGCAACGAACTGGTCCTCTCAGCACACTACTGCCCAGGGCGACATCAGGGCCCCAAGAAACAGCACACCTGTGTGCACACATGCACGTGTGGAGCAGGGACACAAGGCACCCACAACTCCCCCCCCCCAGCACGTGTTATGGACCCTTCAGGGTGCCAGGGACACAGCAAGGACAAGACCAACAGTCCCAGCCCTCTGGGCAAAGGGGGAAGAAAGGTGTCAAATGAGTAAAATCAAGGAAAAAAAAGGAGAGGTGATGAAAGCTGGATAACATTTTTTGGCAAAACCGTGGAGAAACATGTTCTACACCAGCAGTTGGCAAACCACAGCCCCCATCTGTGTTTGCAAGTGAAGCTTAACTGGAACTCGGCTACCCCCATTCATTTTCACGTCCTTGCCGCTGCCACACTCATCTCCCTTGAGCAGAGGTGAGCAGCTGCAACACAGACCATCTGCCCCAGAGGGAGACCCTTCCCCGCGAGGGAGCGCGTGCAGGCCCTCTGAACACAGCCCTACCTCTAGCTCTAACCTGCGGGTCACACTCACACATGGGAAATAACCCACGTACCAGACGAATCTTGGCAACGCAGCGGCCCAAGAACGGAAAGGAGCCCAAAGCCACCAACAGGTGGCAGAATGTGCAGCGGCTCCTGGATTCAGAGGATGCACAGCTTGGGTGAGCGAGCCCAGGCACCAGCTCAGGGGAAGCTCAGCAGAGCTTGGGGAGGAGCAGCGGACGACCCAGGGCCACCCCTCCTGCCCTGGGGGTCTCGGTGACTGAGGCGAGGGGACAGAGCGCGAGCACCAAGTCCGTCAAACCAGAGGCAGCATCCGCCTGTCCATGCCTCAGTGACACGGGGCCCAGCCTGTCTTCCTGGAAACGCCCTACCACAAAAGGGTGCCTAGCACCCAGCCACGAACGATCATTTCACCCCACCGGGTGACACACTGGAAACCTTGGGTTCCCTCGCAGGTGTGTTTTATCAGACGGTAAACAAGTTTCTAACTTAACTGCGTAACAGCAGGAAAAGAGCAAAACACAGGACACTCTCTCCACACACCTGCATCCAGAAGAAGAGCCGCTTGGACCCCGCCTTAAACTTGAGCACGTAGACCCTCCCGCTGGGGCACTGGGGCACCCGCTTGAACTCGCAGTCATCGGGGAAGATGATCAGGTCCTGGGAAGCCACGAGAAGAGCAGAGTCAGCCTCACGCACACACACGGCACCGAGCACCCCGCCTCTCAGGAAAACATGCCGGATCCTGAGTCTAACCGGGTGGATGCAGAGGGGACAGAGACAAGCCGCCGTGTCCGCGCTGGCACAGTCTCCACGGGGCGGAGACACCACCATGGAGGGTAGACCCCCAAGTGCGGGCCAGGAGAGGGCTTGGGTGGAGGCCAGGGAAGGTGGGCTTTGGGACCCCGGAGGATTTTTCACAGAGACATTTCGGGAACATTCCAAGATGGGTTAAAAGGTCAACTCTGACCTGCTCTCGAACGCAACAAAATACTTCAGCAAGAACAGAGAATGCTAAACACAGTGACCACTGCAGAAAGCTTTCCTGAGGGCAGTGACTCCTCCAACCCCAGTGACCGAACATCTAAAGTTCAACGTGATACGGTGCCAGAGAACCCTCAAGTCCACGACATTCCATGAGCAAAACAGCTGACGACAGGCCCCAAACCAGGGTCCCCACGTACGCTGCCAACACGGCTGCAGCGAGGCCAGACGCCCCCCCCGCACCGCGGCCGCGCTTCAGTCCCAAGGACACTCACGTCTTCCACGTTCCCAGACGTCCTGTCTTTCCAGCAGAAGTGAATGAGGGAGTCATCCGTCTGCTGAATGTACACGAGCCCTTTCCGCTTGTCCGGAGTGACGGTAGTTCCTTTCAGTGACATTTTTCCTGCCCGAAACTCCACTAAATACTTGTTGGAAGACCCACGAGAGCCTGGCACCAGGCTTGGAAACAGCGCGCCTGACGTCGTCATCCTGAAAGGGCAGAGCGCACTGAGACCCGCGCGCGCTGCCCTGCGGCCGCCAGCGCGAGGCCCGACTCCCGGGCGGCGTCGCCTGCAGCGGAGAGCCGGCGCCGGGCCGCCCGGGGCCAGGGCAGGCGCGGTCCACGCGGACAGCCTGCGGCCGACGCAGCCCAGCCAGGGCAGCGCCGGGGCTTCTCCCCGCGGCCGGCGCCACCGCCCAGGGCGCGCCCCCTCGCCGGCCGCACTCGGAGCGGGGTTGGGCGGCCCGACCCGGCCCCCAGGGAGACCCGGCGCGACGCCTCCTCAGCGGGACGCCGGCCTCGACGCGCGCCCCGCGGCCACCGCGTCCTCCCGCCTCGCCCGGGCCGGACCGAGACGCTCCGCGGGGGCCGCCAGCTCCCTTCGAGAACCGCGCTGGGCCCGGGCGGCGCCGCGGAAGGCGGGGCGGCCCCCGGAGACCCGCGAGAGCCCCCGCCGGCCCCGGCCGCCCTCGGCCCCGGCCCTTCCCGGCCGCCCGCCCGGCCCCGGCCCCGGCCGCGCCGCCCCCCGCACCTGGCCCGCGCCCACACTCGGCCGAGAGGCGCCGTCCGGGCTCGCTCTTCCTCCTCGGCGCCTGTCCGGCCCCGCCGGAAGCCCGCGTTCGGCCCGCCCCGTCCGCCGCTCTCGCCGCCGACTGGGCGCCTTCGGCGGCACGGTCGACCCTTACCCGCCAGCAATTGGCGAGGAGAGCCGTCCGTCGTGCATGTCCCGCCCCGGCCCGCCCCCGCGCCGGCGGGCCCCTTCCGGCGGAAGCGCGGGCCGCGGGGCGCGCGGGCCAGAGCGGTCCCTATTGTTGCTGTGTCATAGGGGAGCGGCGGCGGCCCCTGGCGGCGGCGCCGGGAACCTCGAGCGGGCTCCAGAAAGGGGCGGGTCCTGCCGGAGCCCAAGCCGTGGGCTGTCGTCCAGCCGGCGGGCTGAGATGTCACCCATGGGGGCCGGTGCCCAGGGACAGGCGGAGGCGAGTAGGCGAGGACCGGGCTCTGGGCGGTGGGCAGGGATGGGGCTCAGCTCCTCGGGGATCCTGGGACAGGTGCCAGGGTCCACATGCCCAAGCAGGCAGGTGTCCGTGCGTGGGTGGCCAGCCTGCCGGGTCCCCTGTACACCTGGGGACTGGGACACATGGAGCGGCCACCTCGAAGCCCGCAGAAAGCTAGCCAGCCTTCTGACACTCATTATTCCACGAGCAAGACTCCAGGACCTGAGATACAAAGAAAACAGTCACAAGGTTAAAAAAGGTAAGAGTTAGTCTTATGACACCGGAGCTGGGAAAATGTCAGCTTCATGTTACTTTGACTTAATTTGACATAAATTACAGCAAAGGCAACATGAGAATGCTCGGGAAGCACGAGCCAGCTGCCTCAATAGTGAAGTTTTGTGGGATTTGCTCAAAGCTACACAAAGCTGCCGGGCAGGGTGGCGCACCCTGTAATCCCAGCATTCTGGGAGGCTAAGGCCAGAGGATCTCCTTGAGGTCAGGAGTTCAAGACCAGCCTGAGCAAGAGCAAGAGCAAGACCCCATCTCTACTGAAAATAGAAAAATTAGCTGGCTGGCATGGCATGTACCTGTAGTCCCAGCTACTGGGGAGGCTGAGGCAGGAGGATCGCTTGAGCCCAGGAGTTTGCGGTTGCTGTGAGCTAGGCTGACGCCACGGCACTCTAGCCCAGGTGACAGAGGGAGACTCCGTCTCAAAAACAAACAAACAAAAAAACAAGAGCCACACAAACCATGCCCCCTGGGGGTGTCCTGTGGACCCCGTTTCATAGTGACTCTTAGATGTTAGTTGCCTTTCCCACCCCGTTCTGGCATGAGTATACGGTGGAATTTTCCAGAGGCTACCTTGTGCTAGAACAGATTGAACACAGCTGTCTTCCATGAAGCCAGACTAGACATTTGCAAAGACATTGTAAGCCAATGTCATGGTTCCCTATAATTTTCTTTCACCCATCATTTGCTTCTTTATTTCAGATCTTTGAGAGTTTTAAGAAAGTAAAAAAAGCAGCGTCATGCCTGTCTGCAGCCCATTCTCTGGCTCCGCCCCTCTCTAGTGGTCACACTGCGCTGACTCTGTTTCCCATCACACGCATCTTGGTGATTGACTCTCTGTGTACACACACACAAAATTTGGGGTTTCCAGCAAAGTACAGTGGTGCACGCCTATAGTCCCCGCTACTCAGGAGGCCAAGGCAGAAGGATCACTGGAGCCCAGGAGTTTGAGACCAGCCTAAGCAACATATCTAGACTCCATCTCGAAAAAATTGGCTGTTAAGCCTTTTTCTAAAAAGTGTCAAGGTCTACTTTTCGCTCAGTGTTTGTAAGGTTCCTGTTGCACAGTGGCTCTAGCTTGTTCATTTTAGCGCCTACATGACCCCCTGATGCAGGATGTCCCACTGCTGAGATCCGTCGTCTTGTCGGTGACAGTGTCCTGGTTTACTTTCCATCTTTTGCTATTACAACGCTTCAAGTTTTAAAGTTAATTGATCTAAAGATTTACTTTTTTGTTTTGGAAAACATAGCTGTTTTTCATTAACAATTCTATTTATTTTTAACAAGTGGTGGTCTTGTTACTATTATTTTTAATTAGTGCACACATATTTTTAAATGACTTTTTAAAATATCTAATATGGTAAGTACCCAATAGATAAACCCACATAAAGAAAAGCTCTCTGGGGTCCTGGATAACTTTCAAGAATCTGAAGGGTTCCAGAGCCCTTTGCTGAGCGCAGCCAACACCGCTGTCCGCTGGCGACGGACGCGCTGCTGACCCCACAGCCCGGGAGGCATCCCCACAGACGCACCCTGTGAAATGAGGTCCGGGGGAAAATGAGGGAATCCAACCTGGCCTTCCAGGCAAGAGGCCAGCAGGCAAGCGTCACTTGCTCGAAGCCACGAACGATTCAGAAGCTGCCACCGGAGGCCGTGGGAGCAAGCTCTGCAGAAGCCAGAGCCACCAGGCTTCCCCTCCCGGCAGCGGCCAACGGCCTGCACTTGGCACTTGCTCTCCTCAGTCCGGCGGCCCGTGGCCTCGGATGGCTCGAAAAAAATTTTAAAGCAGAATTCTTTTCACACGCTTGAAGTTTTCACCCTTCCTGGGAGCGCAACGGTGAGGAAACAGGGCACAGAGGCGGCCACTCTGGCTGCAGCTCCCCAGCGATGGCAGCGCAGAGGACCCGCCAGCCTCAGCGACTCCAGCTGCCATTTTGCAACTGGTCATTGATTCTGTATTGATTAAAGTCGGTGAGTAATGTCTGTAAAATATCTTCAGCTTCCAGAAAAGCAGTGTTGCCAAGACATGTATTCAACTAAAGGGGTCTGGATAAACCAACCGGATCCTCTGAAGGAGTGTTCCTATTAATCCTGTTCAGCAAAAAAAAACAAGCGCCACAGTTGGAGAAAGCCGGGTGGCAAAGGCCAGCAAGACAAGATGCTCAGCAAGGAAAATGCCACCCAGAGCACACCTGTTAGAACGGTTAAAGCCAACACAGAGAAATGACCATGCCGAGTGCTGGGGAGTCCGCCACGGCGTGGGGAATGCAAAACGGCACAGCCACTGGCAAGAGTTCGGCAGGTGGAGGCTTTTTAGAACTTTTTCATTAATAGACTTAATTTTTAGAGCAATTTTGGGTTCACAGCAGAATTGAGCAGGAAGTACAGAGAGTTCCCACACACTCCCTCCCGCCACACACCCTCTCCACGACCGGCTCCCCCCAGAGCAGGAGCTTTGTCGCAACTGACGAGGTGACGCTGACGAGCTGTCATCACCCAGAGTCCATCCTTCGCCTTGGGGTTCACTCTGGGTCTGTTTGTGCTGCGACGACAGCATGCCGCAGACCGGCGATTCACAGGAGCGGACGTTTATTTCTCACAGCTCTGGAGGGCAGGAAGTCAGGACCGAGGTGCCAGCAACTTTGGAGTCCGGTGAGGGCTGCTCTCTGCCTCCAAGATGGTGCTGGTGGGTGTGTCCCCGGAGGGGACAAACGCAGTGGCTGCAGCAGACAGTGGGGGGGCCTGAACCCCCTTCCCAAGGGAGGAGCCCTCACGGCCCACTCACCGTGCAAAGGCCCCAAGTCTCACCTTGGCCACTGAGTTTCAGCACCGGAGTTCTGGAGGAGACGCGGTCAAACCACAGCAGTGTTGTACATTCTATGGGTTTTGATGAATTTATTTATTTTTAGGGACAGGGTCTTGCTGTGTTGCCCAGGCTGGAGTGCAGTGTTGCAGTCATAGCTCACTGCAACCCTGAACTCCTGGCCTCAAGCCATCCTCCTGCCTTGGCCTCCCAAGGTGCTGGGATTACAGGAGTGAGCGGCCGCCCCCAGCAGGTTGATACATTTGTGACATTCATCCACCGTTACTGTATCACACAGGAAAGTTTCACTGCCCTAAACATCCCCTGCGCTCCACCAACTCACCCCTCTCCCCGCCCCCTCCCCTGCCCCCGGCAACTGTGGACCTTTTACTCTGTCACAGTGTTGCCTTTTCCGGAACGCCACGTATTTGGAATCACGCTGCGTAACCTTTTCAGATTGGCTTCTCTCACTTCGAAATGCGCGGTTAAGGCTCCTGCGTGTATCTTGGTGGCTTGGGAGCTCATTTTGGTTTCAACGCCGAGTCACATGGCGCCGTCTGGACGTGCCGTTTACTTCTCCACTTCCCGCGGAAGGACGTCATGGCTGCTTCCCGGTTTTGGCGACTGTGAGCACAGCGGCTGTAACATCCGCGTGCGGGTTTTTGTGTGGACACAAGAGTCCAACTCATCTGGGTAAATCCCGGGGGGCGGACTGCCAGCTGTTTGGCGAGATGTGTCCAGTTTTGTAAGAATCTGCTGCGGCAGCGCCACACGTCCCTGGCAGCACCGGTGCCGGCCGTGCCGGGGCTCGTCATCTCGCAGGGACAGCTCAGGACGTCGGTCATCTCACGGTGAACAAGCGCCGCCGTTTCAACGCAGGGCGCGGGGCAGCCTCTCCTGGGCGCATTTGTCATCTGAACATCTTCTCTGGGGAGGCGGCAGTTCTGTTTTCTATAGAGTTAGACACACGACTGCCGTGCGACCCCGCAGTCCACTCCTAGGTATGCACCCAGGAGACGTGGGACAGGTGTCCACACAATCTGTAAACAGACATCTGCACGACTTTTCTCTTAATTGCCCCAAATTTGAAAAACCTCAACGTCCACCCCTGGCAAGTGAGTGAACCACAGACACTGTTCACTGCTCGGCCACGGAAGGAACCACCCCGAGCCGTGCGCCACCGGCCACTCTCAAACGCGCCGCTCTGTGCGAGGGGCCAGACTATCCGAGGGGCAGAAGTCCAGGGACAAACACCGACGGGCGGTGGCCAGGCGCCGGGAGGGGACGCCCGAGGGCAGAGGGCACCACAGGCCTTCTGGGGTGATCGGTGCTCACTACGCGGACTGCTGCCGGGCACGAGGCCGCCTGAGTTTGTCAGAATTCACACAGGGCACCCGCGAGCCCTGGGCACGCCACCACCTGCTGCCCGCTGGTCGGCTGGACGGCAAGTGTGGGGATGGGACGCCCACGACACCAGGCCTGGGCTCTGGCGGGCTGAGTGCCGTGGCCATCCTCCTCGGACGCGGGCGGAGCCCAGTATCGGTGCACCTGGAGCATTCCAAGAGCACCGTGTGCCCCTGCCCGGAGCCACGGTGACCGCGGGGACAACGGCCTGCACTCGGCTCTTCGTCCCGGATAGTGTGCCGCTGCCGGGCCGGTGGGGCAGAAGCCGCAGCCTGCGGGTCCCACCGGCCGCCCCCCCCCCCC
>CAUYRT010046152.1:0-26587 GCA_963574885.1 Lepilemur ruficaudatus
TGCCTCAGCCTCCCGAGTAGCTGGGACTACAGGCACGCGCCACCATGCCCAGCTAATTTTTTTCTATATATATCTTTAGTTGGCCAATTAATTTCTTTCTTTCTATTTATAGTAGAGACGCGGTCTCACTCTTGCTCAGGCTGGTTTCGAACTCCTGACCTTGAGCGATCCGCCCGCCTCGGCCTCCCAGAGTGCTAGGATTACAGGCGTGAGCCACCGCGCCCGGCCAACTATGTATGTTTTAATGTATATCAACTTATTAGGTATTAAACCTAAAGCTGTGTGACCTGTATATATACCACTGTGAACAAATTTATGTATACAAGATATCTTTAGCCCAGCCAACAAAGCACTTAATTGCCTTATTGGGATATATTCAGAGATAAAATAATACAAATAATTCTTAGGTTACAAAATTGTACTCTATAAAGATATACAACTATTATATACCCATAGTCATTAAAAATTAACAAAATGCTTTAAAAATTATAAACTTATTGTTGCTATTCAAGCAGTTAGATGTGGACTAGGAAAACTCTAATTCAACCACAAAAAACTCTATGTATTTCTTACAACCTTCTACATAAAAGTCTGGATTCCAGACCTAAGATAATATCTGTATCATTCATTATTTTTTAAAATATTTATTGATTGTCTAATAAATGCAAGCATTTTCTTAGTCATTGGGATGCAATGATAAGTCAGATTTAGAAGAATGCTCACTTTTACATTATTCTCAGTTATAACCACAAATAAACTTTTCACATAAATTGCTTGATTTGTTTCTTCCCAACTGAAATGGATTTTTTTTTTTTACTTCATTGTTTGCTTGTCTAGGCACAGCTCAATTAATTACTACATTCAGAATAATATATTTGACATTTTAATATGCTTTCTTCTTTATTGTCTCCTACACACAGCAAAAGATAATTGTGTCTTATCTATGGAATGATTGAAGCATAACAAACATTGCCAAAAATATAAAAAGATCAAAAGCATGACAAATTTGCAGCATAGACATGAATAACAAAGCCTATATTTGCTATGGTAACTAAAGCAAAAATCTCCCCTAAGTGAGCATTAAGTGTCTGAATGCCGTAACTTGTTATTAAGGCCTTGTAAGCAACATAAAAGATTATTAGAGATGTCAAAAATCTATGTTTCAAAAGCAATATTTTTTTATCAGGAGGAATAGTATGATGTCACAGGTTGTATTTTCTCCAGCAGCTACAGCTGAGAAAAGCACATATAAAAGCAAATAGCTGCAATAATAAGCAGGTTATGTTGAAAATTAGCCAAAATGCTTTTTGGAGTGCAGCTGTGATACCAAAAGAGGTGGCTTGGTCTGGAACAAAAGTTTGTCATTCAAAGGATGGCAACATTGTTCAACCAGTGAGACATTTACATCTTTTTCACTGCTGAACAAATTTTCGTAGATTATTTTAAGGAAATAAAACTGTGTATTTCATTTTAATGGCCTTTCCTTCTGTGATATACCCACTTATCTACTTTGACTTTAATAACCTTCCAGAAAGTTCTAGACACAAAGAACTATCAAAAGAAAGATTTCAGTTAAATGTGTTAGTGCTTGTGTTCGTAGTCACACACATTAGCTCAAATGAAACATAAAAACTTTGGAAGAAAAATATAGAATTGTGGCTATTTGCATCCTAAAAACAGTTTATTGAGAGGTGAAATAAAATATTTCTTATTTGAGACTGTCAGGAGACAATTCTCCATGAGCCTCTCATGTTTTTGCATATCTTGGGAGCAGACACTGACAGTTTTTGTCCTGGACTATCTTTCAATAATGTTTGTAGAGGAATCAGTTTCAGAAGATAGAAATAGTGTCTCCTTCCAGAGCAGAGGGCAAGTCACTTTGCCCTCAAGTTTAATGACGATAATGTCCCCTATCTTGATGAAGGTCAGGGTAAGTTTGCTTGTTTCATATTCAATTTATAACACAGTTATAGCGAAGGATGTTTAGAAATGCTCACCTAAAAGTTATTCATTGCAGGTTAAACATCAAAGTGCTTTGTTGATATTTTTATTATTTTCATTGAATCAGGTATTTTTAGAATTGAACATGATTTAGAGGTTAACCCTCTTTTTCTTTTACTTTTTCTTTTTCTTTCTTTTTTTTTTTCTTTCTTTCTTTTTTTTTTTTTTTTTTAGACCGAGTCTCATTCTATTGCCCTGCTAGAGTGCAGTGGCATCAGCCCAGCTCACTGAAATCTCAAACTCCTGGGCTCAAGTGATCCTCTCGCCTCAGCCTCCCAGGTAGCTGGGACCACAGGTGCTTGCCACAATGTGTGATACTAATTTCCTCTTTTCTTTCACATAGTTTAGCTTTTATTCTGAAATTTTGTTACTTTGTTTCCAATTTATTTTTACTTCTATCATTTCATTTGTTAATTTACCTAATTTTGATTTACTTTGCTCTTATATTATTTTTATTTATATTTGTTTTGTGTGTTTTTATGAGAAATAAATTATATTAAACTTATAATTGGGTGGTCACAATATTACTTTTCATATCAAAGCTCTAGAGCTAACTCTCTCTTTTTTAAATTTTGCAAATTGATTTTTTTATATTTTTATAGATTTTTATTATTTTTTCTTTTTTATTTCAGCATATTATGGGGGTACAAATGTTTAGGTTATAGATATTGCCCTTATCCCATCCGAGTCAGAGCTTCAGGCGTGTCCATGCCCCAGACGATGTGCACCGCACTCATTAGGTGTGAATATGCCCATCCCTTCCTCCACCCTCCCATCTGCCTGACACCTGATGAATGTTATTACTATATGCCCATGTAAGTGTTGATCAGTTAATACCAATTTGCTGGTGAGTACATGTGGTGCTTGTTTATCCATTCTTGGGATACTTCACTTAGTAGAATGGGTTCCAGCTCTATCCAGGATAATGCAAGAGGTGCTATATCACCATTGTTTTTTGTGGCTGAATAGAGCTCCATGGTATACATATACCACATTTTATTAATCCATTCATGTATTGATGGGCACTTGGGTTGTTTCCACATCTTTTTTAAAAAAGAGAAAAATAATCCACTTATCTGAGGTCTACCTCATCCTACGCCCTCTCTCAGTGTTGTCTGGGCATTCTTTTCACATTGCTTTTGCATTCTCTGTCCTGTTAAACTTGAATTCCATTCCCAGAGGTTTTTCCTTGGAGAGTGAGTGGCCTTGCCCCAGAGGAAGAATTCTGCTTGCTGTTTAGGAGAGTTGACAGGGCTTAGATTGTGACAATCCTCTGTGTTTTTTTGTGAATTGGAATGTGCAAAAAATGTAAAAACATGAAGAAAACCCTACCTGTTTCAGCCGTTCTTTCCACATTTTTCTGTCATATTTAACAGAGCATGCTATTAGTGATTGAGGGTTCTTTTTGTTTTAATGCCATTGTTTTCCATTTTTGATTGGTGGTGAAACATTGTTTTCTCACACATTTGCCAAAGCTAGGGGAATCATTACACATATGCAGATGTTGGCATTGAAAAAGTCAGATTTAAGTTGTTTTTGTGTTAGGGAATTTTTGACTTACAAAATAAAGCCAAGTATTCGTGAGTTTATGGCAACAGTAACTCATGAATCCTCCCAGTAGTATTAATTTATGGGCTTGATAAATAAGACATTTCTCCAATTATGTTAGTTAAAAATATGGAGAATACCTCACTAATCTAATTATTTCAAGCATCTATCAATCATGTGTTCCATGTTATGGATTCTTAGGTGAGAGAGTGAACTTTGTGCTATTGAAAGATCTAGGAAATGCCAAAGATAGTGCAGGTCTACAGAGCAGTTTGAATGATTTATTTTTCTGAAATTGGGTCCTAGTTTCAGAGACTTTGAACCTTGATAAAAGGGATTTAAATAAGAAGCCAGGCTTTGAGAAACATGAAGTAGCCACAGCCTTGACTGTGATATGCACCAAAATACAAATACTTTGCAATAATCATGATGGAAAATTTTTAAAAAATTAGAAAAATAGCTTATCTGGAAGTGAGGATTCTATTATTTATATGGTTTTCTTTTTCTTTTTTATTGATTCAAGTGTGAGAAAAAAGTACAAGCTGTTAATGGACTCTCTTGGGAAGGAACCTTTCCTGTATGGATAGAATAAACAAAAGACATATTTTTATTGGTTGTTAGAGCAGACTGTGTAATCTAAGAAAAATTTTTATTAAAGCACTAATTTGCTCCTCATCCAAAGTATTAATTCTCTACTCAAAGCATTAATTCTCTTCTGTTTTCCATTTCTAAGAATCTTTCTTATAATAAATTTAATATGCTCTTATAAATATTAGTACATACACAAATTTATAGCACGGAGACTATATCATTTAAAGTTTTCAACTTCAGCATTAAAATATAATTAACCTTATTAACATATTATAAGCACTTTATATATTGAATTTACTATCTTTGTTGGGGTTTTTGGTAAATGTAAATCTACTTTTTATAGACAAGAATGTACAAATAAAAATAATATCTTCTGGCCCAGTGCTTTTGCATATTTTGTTTTTATTACTTTAAACTACTTAGACATCATCTAGGTCACTAACATTGCTCATTAATTTATTCAAATTAATATTGATCTAAGTTTATAAAAGATCTTGGAAATACTGTTTAATGTGATATTACAGAGCAACACAATTTTTTTTGATATCAGACTTTCATCGTAGAAATGGCATTCAAAGGTTTACTTAGAAATACTAACCCTAAGTAAAAATGACTTGCCACATTACTGTAGTTCAAAAGAACCTATTCTTCATTATAACACCATGTTGTTGAGCACATAAATATGTATTATTTTAACTGTGAATATTCTGGAAAGAATTATAACCTATATGATCCATAAATCCTGCATATGGACTTTTTCTTTATTTTAAAAAAGAGAAAATAAGATTCGGAAATGTTAGGTGACTTACTGGAAGCGGCCCCGATAAAGGGTACCAGAGTTGGGATTCAAACCTTTCTAACTGGGCCTAGAGCCAGAGTTGCTTGCACTACACTGCACCACGCACCCCTACTGTGTCCATCCTCTGGTCATTCTATCTGACAGGTGCAAGAGCTGAAACGAGAAGGCAGAGAGGCATCTCTATCGACCTCAGCTATGAATGTTTTTATGATTGTGTGCATATCTGGGAATAACTGTGAAAGCATCTGGAGTATTGATTTCAGGGTTATGAAAAATTTTTAGCAAATAGGCAAATTCAAAAACAGGAAATCTGAATAGTGAGGATTTATTATAGATGATATAGATAGATGATAGAGACATAGACATTGACATAAATACTAGACATTAGATATGTATCTTTACATTTCAATATATTATGATTCATTTATTATGATATACATTGTAATATATATGATGAATATATCATTACATTTACTATACTACCATCTATTTTCAAACAGTATTATACCACCTTGTATAAGGTAAGTCCATTGCGACAGTGTACTTCAATTGCATTCAACACACACCGTGCTGTTTAGATTATATATTCTACTTACACATTTTTCATGCTTAACAGAGTATATTTCTTTGCCTTAATTATTTTCTAATTGTTTACACATCACATTGAATTGGAGGATGTCAATCTAGTCATAGCAGTAGTGGGAATAACTGCCACGACTATTCATCTGCTACTTCTTAGGAATTGCTGTAAGTGGTCTATGTGCATGCAATCAATATAACAACCCAGGAAGCAGTGCCCTTCTCATCCCTATTTTGCAAGTGAGGACACCAAGGCACACAAAGTTAAACACATTTTTCGTGGCCATACAGTTAATAAATGATAGGTGCAGGATAAAAACCCAGGCGATCTGATTCCAAAGTATATGCTTTTATCTGTCACATAACAATATTTCACAAGCAGTGAAGTCTATTACAGCCCTGCTGGTAATAATCACTATAGTGGGTATCCGACCGTCTTGTGACTACAGTTACACCCTTTGTCCTCTCAACACTTAGTTTTCTCATCTACAATATTATGAAAAATAAGATCTGGATGAACTTTAAGGTCCCTTCTAGCTGTATTATTTATTGCATGCATGTATCCTGGTCTAATGTGTCTGTGATCATTAATTTCTTAATTTGTATATACTACCTTAAATATTAGGTGTCATGTTGAAACAAAGTTATAACTAAGTGAGTAAGATTGTACTGCACTGTTATCACCATGCACAATTCCTAACAAAGTTATCAAGAAGCACAAATTGCAAAAGACAATACAAAGTTGCAAGGAGGTAAAAAGAAATTGGGATGCACAGTTAATTGAGTAGCCCTTTCTTAAATTCGGTAGTGATAGAAGCGTCTCCTTCTACTTTTCTCCTTCTCCTTTCTTCTTTCTCTTCCTCTTCCTTCTCTTTTCCTCCTCCTCCTCCTCCTCTTCTTCTTCCTCTTCTTCTTTTTGTCTATGAGGCACTTATTGTGTGCCAGTTGAGTACATATATTTATTTATTTACTATTTATTTACCATTTAGCAAACATACATTTAACACATACTATGTTACAGCCACAAAAATCCTTTCATTTTCTAAAAGGGAAAATGGCTCAGAAATACGTGCTTTCCAGATATCACATAGCTAGTAGAGTGAAAAATCAGGGATTCAAATCCATCCAGAACTGTCAAAACCTTCTCAAATTACTGGCGACAAAGTTCTAATTGATAATATACCCGTGTTGTCACCAGGCATGCCAGTTGGAATTGGAATAGCAGAAACCAAAAGAACATGCTTCCCAATTCCAAGCTGATTCCAGAATTTTAGAGAATGTATACTTCATTCTTTCTGTCCTCATCATAACCTGAATGTTGCAAAACTTCATGTGGGCCGAATCCCTTGTTCCTGACACAAGTGTATTTGTGAATTACACTCTAAGCTGAGGATTAGAATTTCCTAGAATTTCTCAAAGGTAGGGAGGGTGGTCAGATTTTTATGCAAAACAAATATTTGTATCACAGTATTTAGATGTTTCCACCAATAGATTTTTAGCTTTTCAGCTTTTCTTCATTCGGTGATTCAAGAAAACGGCTCTCTCCATCCCAAGGTATAGCTATCATACTTTGACATTTTTGTTCTTTCATCCTTCCTGACGTTCCAATATTCCTTCATATATCCTTTTCTTTCCCTTGCTATGAACTTTCTTCAGTCATTTTTCTAGCGTATCTCTGCTAGTGTTAAATTCTCTTAGTTTTTCTTCATCTGAGAACATTTTGATTTCATCTTAATTCCTGAGAGATATTTTTTGCTGATGTAGAATTCTGGGTTGACAGATCTTTTCTTTCAATACTCGAAAAATGTTGTATCACTTCCTTATGTCCTCTAGTTTCTGATGAGAAGTCCACTGTCATTAAAATTGATTTTTTCCAATGGGCAGAATATCATTTCCCTCTCACTGCCTTCAGAATTTTTTTTATCATTAATTTTCAAACGTTTACCTATGATCTGCTTTGATGTGGATTTATTTGACTCTGCCATCTCATGAGTAACTCCTTTCTCTATTTTTCAAAAAAATCAATCCAGAGCCCCACAGTTTCCTAAGGAATGTAAATGGTCAAATGTCATTTAAGGTTGAACCATCTGGTGGCACTGGAATGTACTGTAACAGAAGGAAGAGTTGATAAAGAAAATCAGAATGGTCAAAATTATGACAATTATTTTATATATGGAAGCGAAGAGTTTGGCTGAGAGGTTTGTGGAAGTATGATCAAATGATGATCATAAATTTACAGAAATAAAACTGGCCCGTATATTGAATGAGGCATACAGAGAGGCATCAAAGTTAATTCCAAATCAATAAATATAAAATGATGCAAGACATAGCGGCACCACTGAAGATGCTGGGGAATTTGAAATAGCTGCATTGAAGGAAAAAAGATAACGACCAAGAGATTTTTGTTTGTTTGTATGTAGTAGTATAAAATTCTCCCTAGAGAAATTCTAATGAAAACCATAGGGGTGAATCTAGAAGTAAGAGAGGTCAGAGCAATAATTCTTTCTTTGATAGAAGTGAATCGGAAGCAGATGAGCAGAAAATAAAAGACCAACCCCAGAGACTCACATTCAACCCACAACAAAATCTACCACTTGCCATTCTTTCCCCTTTTTACATTTCTGAGGTTTACATATAAAAAAATAGATATTGGCACATTTAACTTTTTTTATTAAATCAGAGATTTGCTTATTTATCTGTTCATTTATGCATTCATAGCTTCCCATGGGAAAGTTAACAATATTTAAATTAAGTGCTTTTTGTGTGCCTAGATAAAGTACATTTTTGAAGTAGATTTTTTTAATAAGGTCTTCTCTAAACAAATACCTGGGCATAAGTTTTCTTCTCATACGTGTTTATATAACATCATAGTAAATATCTTCACTGTGTGTTCTGGTTTAAATAACATTTGTACATAAATGAACTATTTTGATCTAGCATGTTTTTTATATCTTATCTTTAAGTTATTTCAAAATTTTCAGAGAAATTACATAAATACAACTTTAGAATGTAGAAAATGTGACCTTCCTCATAGGTAAATGGATTAAAAATTAAAACATTTAAGTACTTAGTGCTGAAACGTCCCAAACTAATGTTAATTTTTTCTCATTAATAATTGAAATAATTTTACCTGTTTTGCACATTATCCTATTTTTTCTATCATTTATTCACATTCTTTGCTTTTCATAACCAACATGCAACAAATAAGAAAATGTGGATTGTTATTTAAACAAACACTACATGATTTGGGTTTACATAACAGATATAAGCATTTTATTCACAAAATAAATAGTATGCCTTATCAGTTCTATTGTCCATCTGGCTTCAGAAACTGAAATATAAGGAGAAATAAGCACTGAGTGTAAGGAATTTTCATTAAGCAGCTACATATGATGATTAAGAAGTACTCGCATGGTTTTAAAGCTATTTGTCAACCACTAAAATGTCCCTGAGCTCTTAATTATGGAAGGCGGTTATTTCACTAGCAAAAGATGCCTCATTAGAATGACAAGTGATAGATGTTCTCATTATACAAGTCTTTGTTTTGAGAGCTACCTGCCAACTTTGTCTCCTTAGTAAGAAATATTAATGGCAAGTGAAAATTTTGCTCAAAGGGTATCCCTGTGTTGTTTTACACAGGGAATTTGTGAAATTACAATTCAGAAATTAAACTTCATATTGTGTTAAGAAGGAATGTTTATTTAAAAATTCACATTGATTATAGAAGAAAAGGGCAAATTATTTAAAGCTCTTGTTATAAATATTGCCTAAAAATGAAGTCTAGAAGAGGTAAAAAAAATTAAACAAGAAATACCTCGAGTGTGGGAGAAATTTAGCTATCCTTTGCACAGAGCTGTGTTACTATTAAGTTATACAGCTACACCAAAATGTCATTGTATATCATCAGGTTAGAATTATGGGAAAATTCAAAGAAATATGTTGTTATATATCTTTTATTGATTTAGTACTAGTTTAGACACTATCTACTCCTTAGGTAACTCCTAAAGTTAAGATTTACTTTTTGACCTAGAATATTGTTCTTCTTCATCAGTGTTCCATGTACACTTTAATACAATGTGTCCTCCACTGATTTTGGTGGAGACTGCCATAAACATCAATTAAGTCAAATGGGTTAATATAGGTTGGTTCAGGTCAACTATATCCTTACTGAATATTTTTATACTTGTCCTACTATTAATAAGTACTGAGGGGTACTGTTAAAGTTTAAAATATAATTGTGGATTTATTTCTCTCATCAGTCCTATGAGTTTTTGCATCATGCATCTTATCATTGCTCTGTTGTTGGATGCATAGAGTGTTAGGACTTTTTTGTTTTCCTGAGAAATTTCTTTACTCAGATTCAGGAGCACCAGGATGGATGAGCCACTGTCAATGACCTATTTGGGTTCCAGTACGCTAATGACCTCTCCAAAAAATAAAGAAAAAAAAAATAGTAAGCTCTTCACTCATGCTGCTCATTATGCCTCTGATTTCTGCCTTCAGCACTGCCTTTGCCTTCTTCCAGCCATGAGCTCTAACATCCCCATGAAAACCAGGAGCCCTTTCCCGTGGAGGCATCACTCACGGCCATTCCCAGCCTGTAGAGGACAAACACCACAGAGTTTCTCAAAGATGAATTTCACCAATGTATTTCTGAATGACTTAGTCAAGAGTGAGATAATTCTTGCCAGTTATTTTCAGAAGGTAGATGAGATGATCACACATTCTAAATATTAATACATTCTAGGATCCTTAACCTATAAGCTTTTGGATTCCTTCCTCCAGTCTGTGTTAACACAACGAAAGTTTTGCCTCCCAACCTTATTTAATGGATATCATCATTAGATACAGGCTTTAATCAACCAATTGATTAAACTCAAGTACCATTCTCAGATGTTTAGGTTACACATTTCATTCAAAATATCTGGCAAGTGCAACAATATTGACAAAACTGCCTTTATTCATGATTTACTCTTTAATTTCTAGTTTATTGCTTTTCAAACAAATTTCCCTGATTTCTGCCAATAGAGACTGTATTAATCGGGCTCTCCTGTGGTGATGAATAAACCACGAAATTCAGTGGTTTAATGCACTAAAGGGTACTAAGTCCTGTCACTGCCTGATGTAAATCAAGTGGAGTGGCTTTCCTTGGTAGCTGTGTTCCATGCACTGATTCATCAATACCAATTTGTTCCAACCTGTTACAGTGCCAACTTAAATATATTACCTTCAAATTTGCTTTGGAAGGGGAAGGTAAGAAAATGGACAGTGTGCAAATGGTTGTATGAGCCAGCCTGGAAATAGTGAACATCACTTCTTTTGCCCAGGTCTCTTTGGTCAAAATCTTGTCATGTGGACCTATCCAAAAGCAAAGGTGGATGGAAAATGTAGTAATTCTATATATACAGAAAGAAGAAAATGTCATAGGAAGAGTTCAGTATATAGCATTATTGCTGGCACAGTTGCTTTTGTTTTCGTTAATACAGAGAAATATCGAATGCCTGCAGAGGATAGAAAATGATGAATAAAAGGTAAAATATGGGCATCAATGCCCATAAATTGATAAGGGGCAAGACCTCAGACTCGGGAAGACATAGTGGGAATTAAAAAGACAGTTATCAAGCCAATAAGCATATTCATCACTTTAAATGCTTATTATTTTTTGTGATGATTGTTGGAAATTTACTTTCTTAGCTACTTTAAAATGTACAATACGTTATTATTATTTACTGTATTCACCATGCTGTTCAATATATCTTAAAGAAAAAACTCTTCCTGTCTAATTGAGGATTTATACCCTTTGGCCATCATTATATTCATAAATAATAACATAATTTTGTACCCCATAAATATATACAACTATAATTTGTCAGTTTACAATTAAAAATAAAAATTAAATCAATAAAAAATAAAAGAATAAAATTAAATGTTACGAAGACACTATTGAGCTCAGTTACAGAGGAAATGTGAATAAAAAAATGTGCCAAAAAGCAATTTAAAAAAGAAATCTTGCAGTTTATTCGTATTTAAAAAATGAAAACTTGAACTATCTGCTAGTTAAAAAGATGTTGAACAACTGGCATCTGAAAATTTCTGGACACTGTTGGCTCTAGAGGTGACTTGGTAGATGATAATCAAGAGGACCCACTGGTATGAAGTGAAGGTAGGAGACTGTGGGCTGGGTAAGCCAGTGCTAGACAGAGACCCTGTTCTCAGGGTTCATCTCTATCTACAAAGGACTTTCTACAATATTAAAATAAATAATAGACTCTCACTGATTTTGCAGACTAGAGAATTCTGTTTTACCTTTGTTAAGATTTTGTTGTTGTTGTTGTTATATCAAATTAACTCAATCTTCAAATCTTGATCTGTTAAAAAGGGCACTTATATATGAATATACATGCTCTCTTATTTTTTGCATTTTTGACTGTCCAGAAAAAAAATATAGTATTAGTAAGATGATGAATACACAGAGAAAATAAATAGAAATGACAAAAGTGCAAGTAAACAAATACCACTACTATGTGATATTTATAACTTTTATTGTCAAGGTTTGGGTTATTATTATTTATACTTAATGTTAAATGTTATCTTATGCCTGAATCAAAATATTAATCTCTATTTCTCTCATCTAAAATTTGTGTTGAATTCAGATTTCTGCTGAGGCTAGTGCAAGACTCTGAGATTTTTGAGGCTTCAATATATTTTGATATTGAAATTATTAGGTATTTTTTTGTTAACATTATCAACAAAATAGTTAGAGTTTTCTCTGCTCTCTCCCCTTAACTTCGTAAGACTCCTGGATGTAGGTTTTTTGAGGGTTTTATTTTTACAATAGTTTCTTATTCTACAATCTTCCAGTTCCTCAGGGAAACAGGGTTTCTTTGGGGAATACAATGACACAAAGTTTGGATTTCTTGTTATTTCTCAGAAGTCTCTGAGATTTTTTCATTCTAGTTTCTCTATGTTGTTCAGGTGGGGTAGATTCTATTGATCTGTCTTCAAGCTTACTGCACCATTTGGTCATCTCCACTCTACTACTGTGCCCATCTGATGAGTTTGTTATTGGGTTCTTATAGTTCTACCATTTTCCCAATAGGGTTTTTGTGTGTGTATCTGCATATATGTGCTCATTTACTCACTTTTCATTCTAACAATCCATTTATTTGTTTATATTTAATTTTTTTATTATTTTATTATTTTTTTAATTTTTTTTTATTTCAGCATATTACAGGGGTACAAATGTTTAGGTTATGTATATTGCCCTTGCCCACCCAAGTTGGAGCTTCAAGTGTGTCCATCCCACAGATGGTGCACACCACACCCATCTGCTTCTCCCCGCTCCCATCTGCCCAACACACAATGAATGTTACTACCATATGTGCACTTAAGTGTTGGTCACTTAATACCAATTTGATGGTGAGTACACGTGGTGCTTCTTTTTCCATTCTGGTGATACTTCACTTAGTAGAATGGGCTCCAGCTGTATACAGGTTAATACAAGAGGTGCTAGATCACTATTGTTTTTGTGGCTGGGTAGAACTGCATGGTATATGTATATACCACATTTTATTAATTCACTCATGGATTGATGGACACTGGGTTGTTTCCACATCTTTGCAATTGTGAATTGTGCTGCTATAAATTCTACTGCAGATGTCTTTTTTATAGAATGACTTTTGTTCCTTTGGGTCAATGCCTAGTAATGGGATTGCTGAATCAAATGGTAGTTCTACTTGTGGCACTTTGGGGTATCTCCATATTACTTTCCACAGAGGTTGAACTAGTTTGCAGTCCCACTAGCAGTATATGAGTGTTCCTATCTCTCTGAATCCATGCCAACATTTGATGTTTTGGGACTTTTTGATAAAAGCCATTTTCACTAAAGTTAAGTGATATCTCATTGTGGTTTTGATTTGTATTTCCCTGATGATTAGAGATGTTGAGCATTTTTTCATATGTTTGCTGGCCATTAGTCTATCTTCTTTAGAAAAGTTTCTGTTCATGTCCTTTATCCACTTTTTGATAAGGTTGTTTGATTTTTTTCTCGCTTATTTTCCTGAGTTCTATATAGATTGTAGTTATCAGTCCTTTATCAAATATGTAGCATGCGAATATTTTCTCCCATCCTCTAGATTATCTGTTTGCTCTCATGATAGTTTCCTTGGCTGTGCAGAAGTTTTTTAATTTGATTAGGTCTAATTTATCTATTTTTGTTGTTGCTGTGATTGCCTTTGAGGTCTTCTTCATAAATTCTTTGCCTAGGCCAATGTCTGTGAGAGTTTTTCCGACATTTTCTTGTAGAATTATAGTTTCATGCCTTAGGTTTAAGTCTGTTATCCACCATGAGTTGATTTTTGTGAGTGGTGAAAGGTGTGGATCCTGTTTCAGTATTCTACATGTGGTTATCTAATTTTCCCAGCACCATTTATTGAATAGGATTCTTTTCCCCAGTGTACGTTTTTGTCTGCATTGTCAAAGATTGGATGGCTATATCAGGATGGTTTTATATCTTGATTGTCAGTCCTGTTCCATTGGTGTATGTCTCTGTTCTTGTGCCAGGAACATGCTGTTTTAGTTACTATAGCCTATTTTTTTATCAATGATCTCCATATTGCCAAATGTAGGTAAATGCTGAAATTGCAACTGTAAAATTTATTCATTATTCTTGTGAGAAATTAAAGATATATTTATTAAATAAAACTATAATTGGCATGAGGAATTGGTTGGATAACTTCAATAAAGGATACTAACCACTAGTTTAATCTACACAGACATTAAGCTACAAGAAAGTTATCTTATAGCCTTACAGAGTGTTAGAGTATGTCCTTCCCTTTATAGCATCTGTAGTGCTGACTTCATTAGGATTAAAACAATTTCTATTATATTGATTAATATGGCACAGCTTATACAGACAATGAGTGCTTTTGATCACAGTCTTAATCCTATAGACAAATAAATCAATTATGTAACTAAATTAAAATTATGATCTCAATCTATCAAAATACATTAATGGAAGTAAACACGAATTCCAACACTGTGGTTTAGAAAACAGTAACTTCACAACAAGTGTATACAAGGAATATATGTCAAATGAATCATTTGTTGAAAATTATGAAGACAATTTCTGGATCACCATATGGTTCACTCCTTCAAGTTTTTCTAAGTGATTCTCAGTGACATTACACAAACATTCTTTTGCAAGTTGCAAACATTTCCTATCTCATTCCAGTGCCACTCTCTGTTTATCTTTTCTGGATTTTTTTGGTAACATTTACCACCTTCTAACAAATTATAAAATTTAATATTGATATTTTGAGCAACCATCCTTATCCACACCAACACACCGGAACATGTTTCATTAGAGCAGAAATTTATGTTTTTGTTTACATTTGACAAGCACATAGTAGATGCTAGAAAAATATTTGAGTAGCTAAAAAATGGAGTAATGAAAATAAGTATTTTGTTGCATTTGCCATGCTTATATAATGACATTAATAAACTTAATTCAAGTTAGAAAAGGTAAATAATCTGGAAATATCACATAATGAACAACTAAAAGGAGATCTTTATATTGCAGATCTGATTTGGCAGATGGCATTTGCTTACCTTCCTTTGAGTGATTGATTAAAATATGGAAGAGCCATTAAATTATTATGATTTATTAGAGGTTTAAAGTTACAAAAATTAGGAAAAGGTGCTCATAAAACATATTTTGTTTTAACACAAACAGGAATTTGTCAAAAATCAGGGAGATTTTGCAAATGAAAAGGACTACTGAGGAGACTTTTTGTCCCTGTCACCAGAATTGTTTAGAAAGTCATCTATTTGAGATATTGCAATGGATTTCATGCAAGGGTCTACCTGAGATTTCAAATCTTGAGATTTGCTAGAAATAAAAGGCTTGTGGATAAAAATAAAGTATAAAATTATGGTTGCATCTCTGAGTATAGTAAAAATGTCTGGTTAAACATTATAGTGGAATTGTAGTTGCAATAACACTAAATTTGATTGTAGTTTTCAAGTACAAGAAAATAACATTTAACAATATCATAAAAATGAATAGCTACTCACCATGGATACTTTCTAAAACAACTAGTCAAGCACTCTCAGATACATGTTATTAAGAAAAAGAGATAAAGAAAGCAGTGTACGTACTGCTATCCAATGATCCAAAAGTAAAATAACAGCACCCAACAATTGTTTATTTTCTGGCTCAAATGGCTTCCATCTTAGCTTATGAAATATACATTTTTTAATTTTCTAAACGTTTTTGTAAAATTACTCTATATTCAATGAAAATGAGAATACAGTAAAAAGAGATATAAAAATGGAAATTAAGACAGCTGGATTCTAATTCAGATTTTGCCTCTTAGTATACGGCCATAGGAAATTAATTTAACTTTCGTGCATTCATAATCTTCAATTGTAAATAGACAAGTTTAAGTTATATATATCTAGGATTCCTCACACCTCTAAGGTTCTGTGACTCCTGGAGGTTTTACACAGTAAAAACACTCAATTAAATATACAGCCAACCTTTCTGAACCTCATTATATATGTCTACATTTATGGGTGTGGACTAAAGTAATCCCTGACATTTTTACCAGCTCCTGTTCTTTCCAATATTTAAACACTTTTAGCTTTGTCTTTAAGTGACTAATCATTCTTTAAATTTTTATATATAATTTTATTTTTTTAGAAAATGACAATTTTGGATGCTAATGCATATATGTAACTTCAAATAGTATTATTTAAGGCACATAATCCAAATGGAAGTAGTCAAGTAGTCAGTAGAAGGGGTAGGCATTCAATAATAAATCATGCAGAGTTGGATAAATAATTCTTATTCATTGCCTGTTACAGATGAAACTTGGTTCTGATCAACTTGCATATTTGGTATTGTCTTCAGGAGAGCATGGTGAAATAGATGTCCGTACAGCATGTTTATTAGATGAGGAAACTTACAGATTTAATGATTTAATCTTATACAAAATGTGAGTGTATTCTAAATGGATTATAAGTTTCTGTTTTAGATTCCAAAGCCTATAGGATATTATGGATCTAATCTAATCTTTATTCCATTAAGTAGAATAAAAAGATGATTTTTAAAATATCTAATTATTTCCATTAGAAAACATGTCTTATTTTAAAAATAAGTTACATCTATTAACTTTCAATTATGTATGAGGAAAGATATATTTGGAAGGTGGAAAGGTAGAGTCAAAAGTACTTCCTGGGAAGTAGGTGGGACGTATTCTGGAGAATGGTAAATTTGAAGTTAATTGCCTTAGCTTAATCCCTGATGAATTTAGTTTGAAAAATACATACAACCTTTTATAAGCCTGCTTTTAAAGTACATATTTTTGTTTTATAACAAAGTATTTAGTATTCATAACAAAGTATTAACTACAATTAATTGTAGTTAATTCAGACCCAAGCAAAACAAAACAAAACATTTTTTTTTCTAATTCAAAACTAATAACAAATGCAACCACTCAAGAAATATTTATTGGATACTAATTTGTTATTCATCAGCAATGAGAGAGAAGCTGCAATGCACAAACATGTTTCAAATCTCAGCTAGTGTCACATTTACTATTTTCCCATTGGCAAAATGGGAAAATACGTCAGAGCCTGGAATTGTTATAGGTTGTGAGGTAACTTCTTAAGAGGTGGATAAAAGGAAAAATATTAGGGCAACAGTTTGCAAAACACCCACTACAGTTACCTGAAAAACCTAAAGAGGCCTATGGAACTTGGCTTCTTTATAAATTATAGATGTTGCACGTGTTTTCACATGGACTTTTAAAGACATCACTGATGATGCTCAGGAATCTCCAGAAGTTTAAATATTCACATTCATATATTTAATATTTTACTGAAACATTAGTATACTTATTATTTTCTGTTTACCAGATCAGATAAGCATTATCCGAGCAGGTTTTGGGTTGTAATAAAGAAATATAAATATGGAAATCTGATCCTAAGGGGAAAGGTTAGAGATACAGATAAATATTTGTGAGTTATCAGTGTATGGATGATATTTAATGTCTTGTGGCTAGATAACATTACAAAGAGTGTCATTATACATCAATTACCTAAGTCCTGTCAAAAAACAATTTGAACTATAATAAAATAAATATATTTTACCAAAGCCATATATTCATACACATATATGTGTGTGTGTGTGTGTGTGTGTGTGTGTGTGTGTGTGTGTGTATCTTTTCAGTTAGGTTTGAAAAAAACACAAGAGATTTCCTCTCTCATTCTAACAATGAGAAAATGTCATTTGGTAAATCCATAACCCATCAGAGAGTTGAAGTGGCAAGGTCATTTAGTGAACTGAATTTCAGATATTTCTAAGTCCAGTAAGACAGGGTACACAGATTATGTCATGATCAGCACACTGGAGAAGGAAAAGTGGCTGCCATAAAATCAGAACAGAAGGCAATGATTAAATTTTAATGAATTCTTAAAGGTCATGCATGGTCCAGTTTGCTCCTTTAAAATAGCTGGGAACTCCAGACTCATTGGGATTCACACTCTCTTGCAAGCTCTTTCCCGTGGGAACCCACCTATTGGCCATGCAAGATATTGCAATGAGATGCTTACAATTGAAGAATGAAATTGTTATCATCTAAGATAGTGAAAGTTGAGGTTGGAGCAGGGTTTGGGGGTATCTGGGGTCAGGGTAGATTGACAGATTACTGTTGGTCATATTATCTTTGGATGTCTATCATATACCAAATTGAGCAAGCACATATATTCAATCTGGATGAAAAGAGAAGTCATAGGCTGAAAATACACACGTGGGAATCACCAACACGTTGATGCTATGTCAAGCAATGAAATTCGTTGAAATCACCAGGGTAGAGAGTGTTGATAAAAAAGAGAAAATGACCAAGAAGATCCCTAAAGCTCCCAAAATTTAGAAATGTAGGAGTAGAGGAGGAGCCAGTACAGCTGTTTCAGAAATAGTAGCGGAGTAGGAGGAACATCAAGAAAATTGAAAACCCTGGAAGGAAGGGAAGAAAACATCTTAAGGAAAAAGGCATGGCTCTCAATCCCAATGAGGACCATCTCAGAAAAGATGAAATACTGTTTACCCAATAGGCTCAAGCTAGTTGTGGCAAATGAGATAATCAGTAATAAAACGCATGATGAAATTAGCTTTGATGGTCCCAGGACACATAATTACGGTGAGACAGTGAGTGCTGGCAGAAGGAGTGAGACTATTGCCTTCAGTATATGGAGTTCTGGAGTGCAGCTCTGACTAATCTTCTGTTGTAGGTGGGGTGAGGGTCTGGCCAGGAAGGCTAACGTCAAGGAGGCAGGCTGTCTTTGGACATGTGCCACTGGTTATCTCAGAAACAACAAGGAGGCAATGCTCCCCCACTGACAGAAAGACCTAGGATCATAAGATTAGAAAAATAAAACACAAATAAGAATAAAGAAGTGGGGGAAAGCAGTTATACTGATTATGAGGAAAAACTCTCAAAGTTTTTTTTTTTTATTTCCCCCCCATAGAATTAAAGGAAAGGACTGAGTAATAAATTCTGCTAAATTTTCTAAAAATCTCATGGGCCTTCTCCAAATTCATCAGATTTTAAATTTCTTTTCTTCTTTTCCCATTAACAGTAAATATTTAACTACCATTCTGTCTTTTTAAATGTGGGAACACATTCTCTTGCTCCTAAGCTGCTGGGTTTTTTGTTTGTTTGTTTTTATTTCAGGCAAAGAGTTATAAACTTGGGGAATATGGGCAATGTGGCTTTCTGATTGTGGTAAAGAAGACATAACATGAGGTATACCTGGTTAAAATGTTTTTAAGTGTACAATGCATTGTTGTCTACTATATGTACATTTGTATATAGCAGATCTCTAGAACCATTTCTTCTTGCATGACTGAAACTCACTCCCCTTCTATTTTAAATGCCTCTTCTTGATCCAACTGGGTGGATCAAATAATTTTAAAGTTACATGTGCTTTAGAACAGAAATGAGGTAAAGTTATAACACACTGGGGTTAGAGAAACCTTTGTGCAGCTGCCTCTTTAGTTGGGTTAAGTAAATAAAATCTTATCCCCCAAATACAAAGTCCTTTCTGTGAATGACAAGAATTGTAACTCTTGGGGCTATGAAAGTGAAATATAAGCCTTGGTAATCAAAATATAAGCCTTGGAAATCAAAATCAAAAAATGTCAACCAAGAATGTACTATTCAGGAAGAGTGTTGGTGTGATTTAGAGTGTGACATATTTTTGAGATAAACAACAATTTTCTCAGACTACTAATCAAACAATCTCATTTTCAGCTATTCGGGAAGCTTAACTCAACCAACCAGCAATTGCAAAGTCAAATTGCAATCACTTTAGATTTTATGTGATCATGGGCAAAGGAAATGATTTAACAGATTGTTTTCTTAATGAACAAAGCATCAAGAGATGCTCCAAGTTATTATTTTTAAACTTTGAGTAGAAATGAGCAAAAAGCTACATGATGTTTTGATATATGTATACATTGTGGAATGGCTAAATCAAGCTAATTAACATATACATTACCTCATATACTTCTTTTCTTTTATGAACATTATAATAAAAGTACATCTTTCTTAAAATCTACTCTCTTAGCAATTTTCAAGTATACAACATATTGTTATTAACTAAAACATTTATGTTTCACACCATAAATATATACACTTTTTATTTTTAATTATAGAATTAAAAAAGAAATCATTAAAAAACAAGCAAAAAACAAACCCAAATAAACCCAAAATAAATTCCAAATATCATCAGATAAATGTTTAATAAAATATTTAGATTTAATAGATTATCCATGATAAAGGATTTTACAGCTGATCTGCACACTCTCTCTCTCTGTCTCTCTCTCTGTCTCTCTTTAACAAGACTAAAATTAAATAACAGCACTTATGTTTCTATTTCTTTTCTCAGTTGATTATGATCACACAGGGTCTAGAATTCAAAGTTAAAAAACAGAATCAGCTTTGTCCTGAGGGAAGAGAAATGCCAACATTTAGAGTAGATTTAATACTGCATAAGAGATTAAAAGTTAAAAACAGCAGTTTTGTTTTGCCATTTATATTCATTTATGTATGCTCCTTCCCCTAGTCCTACCCAAATAACTCTGTATTTATTTAAAATTTATTTATCAGCAGGGACAGAGACAAAAGAGACATCAGTGTATTTTTTTTTTTTTTTTTTTTTTTTAGTTACAAATGTTTGAAGGCAAAAAAAGGAATCAATGTGTGGTAGCAGAGCCACAGTGAGGGTAATAAAGGCAGAGCTATTCACAAAAAGTGAAATTCGTCCCCAGACAGAATCCATGGAGACTTAGCATTTGAAATATACAGTACCAGAGAAGGTACACATAAGGGGCAGAGCTGAACACAAGGGAACTGAGGGGGAGGTCAAATTAAATGAAATTAGCTGCTTAGGTACTGCTATGGTCTGAATAGCGTGTCCTCTCAAACTTCATATGTTGAAAACCTATCCCCAATACGATGGTATGGTAGGGGGTGCTTTGAGGAGGTAATTAGGTCGTGGGGCAGAGCCCTCATAAATGGAATTAATCTCCTTGTAAAAGAGGCCCCAAAGAAGTCCCTTGCCCCTTCTACCATGTGAGGACACAGGGATAAGGTGCTGTTATATGAACCAGGAAATAAGTCTTACCCAAATTCCAAAAGTTTGGTGCCTTGATCATGGGCTTCTCAGCCCCCAGAACTGTGAGAATTAAGTGTGTATTTTTTAAAAGTGTGTTGTATTTTGTTATAGAAGCCTGAACAGACAGACGGGCATATTTTACCAACCCACATAGACTGATTACCTTACCCTCTTTCTCTCCTATTTGAAAAGTAATTATTCTCTACATGATTTGACTAATCACTTTCCTGATTCAGGAATGTCAAGTGACAGGACTGAAAGGATAAAACATTGGATAATCTGTGCACTGACTACAGGAACCATTGTCCTCCTTGTAGAATTTATACGGCTGGGTATACTCATCCCCCAGGCAATAACATGAATTTTTCTGTGAAGAAATTATGTAGATAAAATATTCCAACCAAAAAAAGGAAAAAATCATAGACAAAATACTCCAATATACAATGATAGTAACTATTGTGTTATGAGATAATGAAAGGCCGATTCAAAGTCTTCACATTCTTTCTTAGGTCCAACTAGTACACAAAGCCCCAAAATTCAATACCTCAGTGCTAAATTCTAAAATGTACTTGAAAATCTAAGAATCACCGATCATTGGAAAAAAGTCCTGAGTATAAGACAAGGCAAAGGAGAGAAATTCACTAGTAAAAATATATGAAGGCTAAGAATCAGGTAGAAGAAGACCTTCCAACAAAATTTTATTTAAAGAAATAAAATAAAATGTATACATGAAATAAAAGCAAAATTGTACAAAAACCAAAAAAATCAGAAAATAAGTTATTTTAAATGACAAAGGTAACAAGAGTTCAACTAAGTTCTATAACGTAGTTTTTTTCCTTTGAATGAAAGTCATCTGGGTAGGTACAGATCTGAGTGGGTGCCCAAATTACAGATTTGAATATACCCTGTCACCCCTTTCCAAATTGTATTGTATTACATCTTGTTTGTAATTGTTTATTATATTTGGTGTGAGGTAAAGTCAAGATTCCTCTTTTTTTCACATGGATATTAAATTAATCTATTTCCAGTCCGTTATTGCCACAATAATGCTACATACAAAACACCCGAAACTCTGTTGTGTAACAATAACTGTTTACCACTTGCTCTAGACTGTGGTCATGTGGACGAGCTCTGTTCAGACTACAGATCGCCTGGTGAGCTGCCATAGCTTGGCTTCTAACATCCCTTAGTATTCTGGTACCAGTGAGATAATTGGGACACATTTTTCATAGTGATAACTAAAGCACAAGAAAGTGTGAACATCATATTACCTTTTAAAGAATTAAGCTTGCAAGTGGCACCTGTCCTTCCGTTCACCTGACATTGGCCAAAAAATGTCACATGACCAAGCCCAGAAGTGATGTGACAAGGAAATACATTCTGGCTCTACTAGATTTTAGGCTGCAAATATAATGGAAGACCACAAAGTCTGAGAGCAAAAATAATCAGTCTGGGCAAAAGCACTGGGAAAAATAATGCAACCTACCAAACTCTTCTCTGTGAGTCAGTGCTTCACAAATGCACTTACCACCTATCAAGCCTCTTGCAAATCCTCAATCAAATCATCGGGCTCACAATCCAGAGTTTCATGCTTTAAAATAAGTCTGGACATGGCTTCTCCTTTTCCAGAAACCTGTGTACTAAAACAACATATTACCTGCCCCCAGTTCAAACAGGTAATTAATTTTATAGATGGAGTGATTATATACATTTTAGAAATTTAGCAGTAGTATGGCTTACTTGCTTATGCTTCTTTTTATTGGGAAACCTAAATTTGTCTACTTGGCTCCTACTCATTTCAAAATCATACTGTAAAATTAAAGCTAAAATGAAAATTATAAGCATGCTGTTATTAAACCAAGGCAAATAGCAAAATAATAAGTGCAAAAAACTAAAATATAAAATGGTGAGGTATGAATTACTTGTAACTGCTTTTCAGTTGGAAAAAGAATAAAAAATAAGAGAAAGTAGAAAGTATACATCCACAATCTTTAACAATTTTAAGATAATGATATAACCATAAATCATGATATATGTGATGCTTTTTAATGACGAGAGATTTTTTTTCTAATGAGAGGTTTCTAATGAGAGGTTTTTCAAGGTAGAACACAAGAAAAACTGCTTATATCATTCTTGAACAGAACCAGCAGAGCAGAGATTTCTCTAAAACTGTCTATTCATCAAAATAAATAAATAAATAAAAAACAGAAACAAGTCAAGGTCAATAATATAAAGGTGAAAATGTAATGGATGGGACTTTATTTAATCCCTTTGACAGCAAATAATAGCAAGTAAATTAGACTGAATGGCAAAGTGTTTAAGGAAATTTCAGACACATCATCTCTGGAACCATGGGCCATTGAAGAGGATCTTACGGGTGGATAAGAAGCCCTGCAGAGGTGAATATTTTTTAGTCTTGAAAACAAAGGGAAAAAAAGTAAACCTCCATAATAAATTACCAATGTGACGCACCTTATGAGTTACACGGTGCATTAGGAGTTTCCCTGACAACCTGCAGCATTGCTTTAGATAATTCCCCTTATTGTGTTCATCAAAATAGAGAGTCTAGGATGAAATCTTCTCACTTCACATAAATATTAGTGAAATAATTCTGCAATAAAAAGGTTATGACCCCAACATCTATTGACAATAAGTATATGAAATTTTTGGAAAAAAATTTAAAAAACGATAAATATTAAAGAGAAATGCTATTATAAAGAAAGAGCAGAATGCAAATCTACAAAGGCTCAAGTGAAAAAAATCGCTTGACACAGTTGAGGACAGGACAGAAAAGGGCTTCATTAGAAGCAGCAAAAAGGATAAAAACACTACTGAAATTAGAGTAATGGGCAAGGACCATAGAAACTACTATGAACAAAGAGAAAGATGAAATGAAAATAAACTGAGAATTTAAAAAACCCCAAACCCTTTTTATACAGCAATGATAGTTACGTTTTTTTTCCCCTCTCATTTGATTCCTTAGACCCATTTTCTGTCATTTTTCTACCCTGTTGTTTCCCTTGTCTTAATGTCTGATTTGTGTACGGGTTCACCAAATGAGTGAAGGGAGAAGAGGAGGAGGAGGAAGAGGAATAGGGGAAAATGCTGGGAAACTAGGATATTTATTATTCTCAAGAATTCTGTACCGTGAGAAATGGTGAAATTAGAAGAATTTGTAAGGGCAAAACACATGAGCTTATATTTATGTGCAAGGAATGATTTCAGAAGATGGTGACGTCACTATAGTACAGTATAGTATAATTAATATAGTACATTATAGTATGTCAATAGTACACTGTACCACAACATAGTATAGCACCAGTTTATAAAGATCTGTTTGTAATTATAGAAGTTTAAGGAACAGACTTTGGTGCCTGGAGTTATCTGTAGAGAAAGGCAATATTCATATTACAGAAGAACTGGAGTCTAGGCAAAGATTTACTGTAGACTTTTCAAGAACTATAGAAAAGTTCTTATTTTTTCATATTAAGAGTTTAGATTCTGAATTTGTATATATTTAACAGGCAAAAAAAGTAAATTTTCTGTGCCAGATCGATAATAACCAAGATTTTCCTATGTTCCCCGCTATACACAGAGAGTTTTGTCCTAAGTCCAGAAGTGCTTCATCTGCCTAGCCTAGAATTACAAGCAGATCCATCTATTGCCCTTCTTTGAGTCCCTCCTGATGCAGTATTGATGCCAAGACTTAAGGCTTTGGCTTCCAAATTCTAATGGATACATAATGCTTCATTGTAATTTTCTGATCGAATGTTATCACATAGAAAATCTCTTGATCTCAAATGTTTCTTAACGCTTTCTATTAAAATGACTAGAATTTTAACTAGAGTCAGGGCCAATGTTTCTTGTTTCATACTCTTTAGCATGAGAATTAAATCTTAACAGTTTCCTTAGATTCTCTCTTATGAATGAAATATTATTAATATTTCCTTGCCAATAAGCAAGAAATGAGTAGAATATTAATTTTATGAAGTACTTGGCAATCCTTGCATGACACTTTGGAGGAAAATTATAAATATCATTACCACTACTATATTAGATGCTTCAATTTACAGTTGTAGTTAATTACTTCACATATTGACAAAATTATCACAGCTGGGTATTTTAAACATCACCCTTGTTGTCCAGTACATATAATTTTATGTAGCATATTGACTTTTCAAAACAGCTTGTTTTTGTTTCCCTCATTAACATCACTAATACTAGCCACAAATGCTTGCAAGCATTTTTTATTGTTTTACTTTTATATAATTCTGATATTTAAAAATCGGTTGCAATATTAGGGAGGGTTCAGTAAACTTTAATTCATTTTGCTTGGGTCACTCCAGTTTCAACAGGGACCTAATGACAGGGTAAAGCTGGGCTGTGACATATGAGGAGTTAATGTATACAATTCCACATATGAAGCCAAATGATAAAATTCCTAATGAAACTCTTGCACTTGAAATTCTCTCTATTGTTGCAAATTTTACATATATTTTAGATTACAACATAAGTCCATGAAAGGAGGCGAGTGTTTGTCAAAATCAACAACAACAAAAAAATGAACCGGTATGATTTGACGTTCTGCTTAACAGCCTACTGTTTATTTTTAACTCTGACAAGTTTTTAGTCCACTTTTCTTGACCTTTTTTTTTTTTTACATATCATGTCTTTACTCCATTTTAAGCGTACAATTCAATGATTATCAGTAAATTTACCAAGTTGTACAGCCATTCACATAACTCAATTTTAGGGGATTTCCTTCCCTTTTTTGAGACTCCTAATTCCCTTCCCCAACTACATTTCAAGCATTCTCCTCCCCTCCATAGTGCTCACCCCATCCCTCAGATGTGGGTCTACCCTCCACCGCCCCCCCGAATTCCTAGTGAACATCACCACCATTTGAGCACCGTAGTATTAATCAGTCAGTACCAATTTGATGGCGAGTACATATGGGGCCCATTCTTGCGGTCTTGTGTCACCTCACTTCGAATAATGAGTTCAAGCTTATTCCAGGATAATATAAGCAGTGCTAGCTCACTGTCGTTTCTTAAAATACAATAGTATTCCATTGTAAACATATACCAAATTTTAACAATCCACTCATGAATTGACGGGCACTTGGGTTGTTTCCACGATCTAGCAATAGTGAATTGTGCTGCCATAAACATTCGGGTGCAGATGTCTTTATCATAGAATGTCTTATGCTCTTTTCGGTCGATGCCTAATAAAGCTATTGCTGGATCGAATGGTAATTCTATTTTTAGCTCTGAGAAATCTTGAACTTTATTGAAATCTCCGTGGTCCATTATCACGGTCCTTTATTTCAAGGTTATTTTTGTTTCCTCTCCATTGTTTTCAAAGCAATCGCTCTGTATTTGTCATCAT
>CAUYRT010046154.1:0-31681 GCA_963574885.1 Lepilemur ruficaudatus
AAAAAATTTTTTTTTTTGTTATAAAATGCCCCCTTCTCCGGGTTTTTATCTCCAAGGCCCGGTTTACCGTTTTTTTTTTTTTTTTTTTTTTTTTGAGAAAGAGCCTCCCTCTGTCTCCTAGGCTGGAGTGCAGTGGTACAATAATAGCTCACTGCAGCCTCGAACTCCTGGACTCAAGAGATCCTCTCACCTCATCCTCCCAAGTAGCTGGGACTAAAGGCACATGCCACTATGCCTCGTGCCCACCTGCTCCCCATATTTCCTCAATATCCAACCAGAATATCCACCATCTATGATTTCTTCATCTCCCTCAGCTCCTATATCCAGTCAGTTCAACAAGCCTCCAAAAGATTTCAAATACACCTTCTGCTACTGCCTGTGTCTTAATTCAAGTTCCATTAGTCTTTCAGCTACACTATTGCTACCCATGTGTTGGATCCTAAATTCCTCTAAGTTAATGATAACTGTCCCAACAAGTCTTACTTCAAATATTACATCTGTGAAATCTACCCAATCCCTTCACCTTGTCAGAAGTTGTCAGTGTCCCTTCTGGGCTCCCACAGTGCTTGGGACGTATTTGTTATACCATGATAGCCCATTATTTGTGTGCAAATCCCTTTTATTCACTGGAATGTGAGTGGCATGCACAAAGAACTCAGTCAATCTTTGGTAAAGGAACAAACAAAAAGAATTACACAGAATACTTAGATGATAATACTTAGATGAAAGTATTCTTGTTTCTAGAAATGTGAATTTTGAGATTTAAATGGCAGGATAAGGTTAATGCTATTATGTAGCTTTTCAACAGATAATCTAAAAGTTGGCAGGAAAAAAAAAAGACTCGAACAGCCAATTTGAACAAAAACCAGGATTATATCCTCTAAAGAATGGTACACATTTAAGCAATCTTAACCCTCCTTGAATTTCAAAAACAGGTGAAAAGTCTCATTATGTGTGTGATTACTACAGACTCTACAGCCCCAAGACCTCACCAATGACAAATTATACTGATATTGGCACAAGAGCAAAGATAAATAGCAGCCTACAGGCCTCTCTTAAAAAGCCACATCTTTCAATTTGAACAGTAATCCACTTTAAAAATGTCTTGGGTAGCAGTTCTATAAAGTTCAATGTCTGTTATTCCTTCAAAATGTACCCAATACACTTCCTACACACAGAGAATCCCAGCTGTTCTCATGGCTGTTGCCACTAGGGCTCTTGTCAAAAGACATTCCATAATGAATCTGCTTTGGGGACTTGACAGACACATCAGAAGTTGCCAGGGAAGAAAGAAAGAGGTGGCACTTTTATCATCACAGAACAATGTGGAACCATAAACACTGCAAATGTGCAAATCATTGTGGCCTAAGAAGGATTTCCCCCTTAGGACAAGCTTTTAAAAAGACAGTAAGATGATAAATACTCATTTCTATTTAAATGCACCTTTTTTCCATCAGCATATAGTATATTCCAATGTGATCACTTACACTGTGCTGTCCTGCAGCAAGGCTATTGCTAGCAATCGATTCCACAATCCACAGAGATATCCTACCAAATGGCTGGCAAGTTCATGTCTATCTCTTTCCCCTTGCTCCTAATAATGACAAGGATGATAAGAATGCCTGACAGTTTTCAGGTGCTTCATGCCTTTATATACTTGATCCTCCTGGGGAAGTCTGTTTGCTAGTTGTGACTGGCAGAAAACCTCAACAGTGTTGATACAGCAGAGAGACTCCGCTAACTTTATTCTCCTGAGCCATTTGGTTGTTTATACTTCCAGGGTGTCAGCTCCTCTGAAAGGATGAATCAAACCATCCTGAGATAGGATTAGGTCATTTAGACCATCTGCTCTAAAAATCAATACATGAAATTAAAACAGGAAATGCCATTATTTAGGTGGCAGTAACAGGCAAAAATAGTCTTCTTGACAAACTTCTTCTTTTCTGCTTAAAATTTTAGAAGCAAGTTTGTACTCCTTCTTGTCCATGTTATGATTCTAATCATTCAACCTGAAAAGCATCGTGCAGTAAAGGATAACAATTCTGAACAAAGTGCCGTTTTGAAAATGATCTACGTTTTCACGTACATCAAAGTTGCTGGAGTTTTCCAAATAAGTGGGGTGTCATTGTTTCTTTGATAGCAACTGTCTAATTCTGTTTTCTTAGCCTCTGAGAATGTGGAATGAACAAGGGTAAGGTTCTGAGTTTGCTTCCCAAGTAAGAAAGTTATCAGAGGAAGAAAGGCAAACAGTCTTCCTTGATAGCAACACTATTCCAATTCCAAAAAAGCAGTTCCACGTTCTTGTCATTTGGATCAGTAGATCCATTAACTCTGCATATGAAAAACAGCACAGACCTTGCACAGCTACAAAATGGTCACCAGAGTCCAAGCCTGGGAAGAGTTCAAATACAACACAGAACTGGACACACCACCGGGTCAGGGAATGGAGGCTACTGGCAACTGGTCAGAGTCACTTCCGTGAGCTTTCCCCCTTTCTTGATGGCTTTATGCCACTTTTCATTTTTCTCTGTCCCTTTGGATTACCCTATCAGAGAACAGTTTGGATCACTCTCTCTCATTTGTTCTCATACTCCTGTTGGCCTTCCTCTCTTCCTGTAAAGCCTGAGGAGAATGTGATGGTAAGGTCAATGTAGGGTGTCTAATCATTTTAGCTCCCGAATCCAACCTCATAGCTGACACACAAACGTTCCAGTAAAGCTTTTGGAAGGGAGTTACGGAGAGAAAGGGGATGGAAGGATGCTTGAGTAGATGGATACAAGAAAGGACTCAAAACTTCTCTTTCTCGAAAGAGACACATTTGCTCTGCTGCCAGCTGGTCGAACTGGTTCAATCTGAGAAAGATGAATTAAATGAGGAGAGGAACAGGGTGTTTAGTACCAGTGACTGCTACACCCCAGGATATAGTCAGGATTAAGGCCAGAACTTCAAATTGCCACTCGGAAAAGCAAAAACAAATGCTGGGGGTAGAGGTGAGAGGGGCAACTAGGAATGGGAACACAGAGCAGAACAGAATCCTTAGCAGAAGTTCCTGGCTTTTTATTAAACTTCATCTAATGCAGCAACAGAAGTCATGTGCATCTGCAGTTCACATCAAAGCATTCACTGCACTGGGTCAGAACCACAAAGCCAGACCCAGGACTCATCAGCTTTGTTCCTGGTGTTAGTAGCATCCTAAAGGAGCAGGTCTAAAAGCAGATGAAATATGGGGAACTGTGAGTGAGACTCTGGCTGCATGAGCTCTCAAACACAGAGACCCAGGGGATGGCTAACAGGTCCTCACCTCATTATTGTCCCATCTCAGACTCCAGTGAGTTCAGTCAGCCTCCAAGGCCCTGGGAGCATTAAGAACAGTAGCTCCAGCCATCAAGCTGACATGAGATGAGATCTTATAAACCAGAATGTCAGTTAGCATTACATAAGACTCAGGGCTTAACAAACGAAATGCCAATTGCAGGCTTCACTCTGAGATTCAGAGACTGTCCTTGTTATGGTGCCAGGCTCTGTTACGGGGGCCCGTGGTGGTATGTCTAACTTACTATGTCTAATTCTGCCACAGAATTACTGAGAATGAGGCACTTCTCAAGTAAGCCCCTGAGGGTTTAAAAGACAACCAGGTTTATCACAAGCTTTTGACTTTCTGGTTTCAATTGGATCTAGAAACAAACACCAAAAATATCAAAGGGAAAAGGGAAGTCTCAGGATCTCTACTACTTCCAGAGAAATATGGCAGGAACGTTCCAGAAAAGCAAAACCATCAGCAATCTTGACATTAAAGGATAATTAACTCCACATTTAAGTTTATGGGCTGATTTTTTATATTCACATTTCATGGTGAACTATAATACTAAACTTGTGGCCCAGTAAATTGCTCGAGTTAGCCATGCAAGTGCTATGATCTGTGCTTTTAAAGTGGAGGAAAAAAGATAATGATCTTTCCATCTTTGTGTGGCACTGCATGTGCCTTGGGGGGTTTCTAAGTTAAAAAGTGGACACATGTTTTATGGGTACCTCATAAACTGAGACTGAGGAAACATCATGGGACAAATTTGTTTGAAACTATTAATGGGGACCCTTGGAATAGAAAGTAGAGATGAACCTCCGAGTCCACTGAGATGCATTTCAGCAGAGAGAAATTTTCTTTGAAGGGAATTGAAAAGTGGAGTGATGCTTTGCCCAAGGAACAAGCATGGCTTTCCTACAGTCGGCACTAACTAACCCCAGATTCAGCCATGAGGACAAGGAACATCTTATCCCAAAACGCAGGCACAAACCTGATCTTGCCTCAAAAATGAAAATTCAGAAAAAATGGGAGGAAATATTTCTGTACCTTTTTTCTTTTCTATTTTCATGTCTCTGTAACTAACCTGGTATGGTAAGGACTTGAGTAGTATGTGGCAAAGTATGAAACAAGTACCTCCCCAAGGTACTTACTTCTTGTGGCTGCTGTAACAAGTTACCACAAACTGAGTGGCTTAACCAATGGAAATTTATTCTCTCACAGTTCCAAAATCCTACATCAAGGTATCAGTAGAATCATGCTCCTTCTGGAGGCTCTAGGGGAGGATCTTTCCTTGCCTCTTCCAGCTGCTGGTGGCTCCAGGTGTCCTTCACTTGTAGCTGCATCACTCTGTCTTTACACAGCCTTCTCCTCCTTCTGACTTCTCTTCTGTCCCTTATAAGGACATTTGTCATTGGATTTAGGGACCACCTGGGTCACCCAGGATGATCTCATCTTAAGATCCTTCATCATATCTGCAAAGACTCTTTTTCCAAATAAGGTCACATTCACAGATTTCTAGGATGTGAAGATATCTTTTGTGGGGCATAATTCAACTCACTATACTAAGTATACTGTGGACTTCCAGTTATTTAGAAAACTCCAATTACTTGAAAACAGACAAGCAATATTTACCTCCGCTCCTCAAGGCAGATAAAAAGAAAAGTAAGGAAAACTCTTAATTCTTCTGCTTCATATGCCATTTGGAAAGCAGCTGACATGTGCCTCAAAGGTGAACATTAAGAATCTGGTGCAAGCATGGCCCAAGCCAACGGCATACACATAACCAACTTCAAAAGTGCACTTTCCTAATTATGCTGTTTTTACTTTATTGGAAATTTAAACTTCTCAGCACATCAGTTTTCCTGAGCTTTCTCTGAGTCTCTAAGCATTTAGTGCATGTATTGCTCATAGAGCAAATATCACATACTGCCTTTATTCAACAACTATAATCTATAACCAAACTTTGGGCAATGCACTAAGGAGCTAATATCCTTATTGGGAGGTAAAGCTTGTACACAAATAATTTAATACATTTAATGTTTCAATCTAGTATAAGTCATAAGTGCAATGAGACCAATAACCATGTCATAGGCAGGCAGTATTGTCACAGTTTTGCAAATGACTCACTGGAGACTTGGAGAGGTTTGCCTGAGGTCACACAACTAATAAGAGGCAGAACCCAGATGGATCTATGTGATTTTAGACTATATGCTCATAACCAACAAACATATGAGCTCTGTCTCTCAATTTGGGTTATAAGTTTCTTGACTTAGATCAAGAATATCTGGCAATATCAGATCTGGCAAATATCAGATCAAATACATCTTTGTGTTTCACTTATCACATGGTAAAGTCTTGAAAGAGGCAAGGGTCTAGATTTGGGAACCAATGGATAAAATGGCAAACATTTTATTTTACTAAAATTTTTAAATTTAATTTTTCAGAGATGGAGTCTTACTATGTTGCCCAGGCTGGTCTCAAACTCCCAGGCTCAAGTGATTCTCCTACCTCAGCTTCCTGCATAGCTGGGACTACAGGCACATGAAAAACATTTTAAAATCATACAACCCATTGATGAATGGCTAGAAAACCAAAGTGTTCTTATTTTGTTTTGTTCTCTGAATCCAATAACTTTTTGCCCACATGTACATAAATGTCTACCTTGAAGTTTGATCCATATTTAAAGTCTATTTGACTGTTTGTAATTAACTGATCAGTCGATTTAGTCAACAAAATAGTCAATACAGTGTAGAAAAAAATCAATACTAAGTTGTTTAAATTTCCAATAAAGTTAGCAATGGTGTTAATAAGACTGTATATTTTGTTATATATTATGTATAAATATATAATCTGAAAAGAAAATGTATCCCAAAGATAAGCAATAGCAAATCAGTCAATTGATTTTTATAAAGTTATATAAAGTTCAACTTAGACCCTGAACCAAAGCCTTGATTATGGCCATCTCTAAACAAAACAATGTAACTCAATATCCAGGTTTAAATTCCCACAGCTGTGAAATCCCCTTGGGAAACTAGACCGTTCAATTATTTATTTTCACAGAAGGCATTAAGAAACCTAATTTATTGTTAATAAGTTAAGCACTTACATTTCTAATTCCAACAAGTGTGTCAGGAACATAAGGGTCAACAAATTTAGGGTGCATAACCAAAAGAGGCTTCATTTTTCTCATGTACCAAGAAGCTGGAGGTGGGCTGTCCTGGGCTGGAATGTGAGTGGCTGAGGGACTCTGTCATGGATCCAGCCATCTTCCCTCTTCCAGCTAAGCTTTTTTTTCCAGGCAGTTTCATTTTCAAATATGTTATTCCAAGACTGCAAAATAAGGGCTCCACCTCCAGCAGGTTGCCTACATTTCAGACACGAAAAGGGGAAAAGGCAGCAGGCAAAAAAGATCACGCCAGCTAAGAGCTTTCCAGAAGCCCTGCCCAGAAGCTTGTGTTTACATTTCATTGGCCAGAGCCGAATTGCTGCCTTGTTGCCAGGGAGGATGGGATTTTTAAAAAATCTGGACATATTTCTGATAAACAAACCAGGGTTCTGATTGTAAAAAAGGAGAGAATGGATATTGGGTAGGTAGCTAGCAATGCTTGCCACAACTAAAGTAGAATACATGTGAAACACGGACTATATTGTTTTTCTTTCCTCTGGACATTTTAGCACTTAATTTTAAATAACATATGGTTTATGAAAAGGGGAAATAGGAGATTCTAGGAGCCACAAAGCTCTAGACAGGTCTAGTTTCATTCTACTGGTTCTCAGTGGCTACATTGTGCCATTCTATCAACTGCTGGTCAGGACACTGGCATTTCAGGTGAAACACATAATTGCTACGTGCTCTTAAAGAATACTTATCTTAGTAGATGCTAAATGGTATGTTAACCCATCACTGACAGTACTTTTTGTCTGTGTCTAGCCACTCACTTAGCATTAAACTGTCCATGTGTTATATTGCTGGTCTTCCTTGAGGTGGTTCACATGAGGGACTTGAGCCCAAGGGGCTGGTGCAGAGGAACCACTCAGTAAATATTATCTGCCAGTGGAATTACTGTTATCTCTTTAATTACACCACACATTCTTCAAGGGCAGGTCTGATGTCTTACATTTTGTATCTCCATTCTGCCGGGCAACAAGAGGATATCAAATTATTCATTAATTAATGCAATGGGTTATTTTAACTCATGCCACTGGCCTGCAGATTAAGGCTACTGCTGTCATCATCTATGTAATTCCACTCATGTGACTTAAGTGAAAGATAAAAGTACTCAGATTGTCAAATTGCTGTCCTCTGTGTGGACTATTTTTCTGGCATCCCCAAGGAAGCAGCTGTATATCCCTAAGCGATTCTGCAGAGTGTGGCAGTTAAAAGTCTTGGCTTTAGAGTCAGACTGAATTAGGTCTGAGTTGACTAGCAAGTCAACTTGCTAATTGGAAGGTGGGGGCTCTGGGAAATGCATTTAAAAACTTTTTGAACTTCAGTTTTCTTATCTGGAAAATAAGGCTAATATCTATTTTGGTTTTTTTTTTTTTTTTTTTGGTAATATCTATTTTTGTTGGTGTTGTGTGGGCCATAGCCAGGCCTGACCACAAAGGCCCTAGGTGGACATGGGTGGAACAGCCCTAGGCCCCTGTCATGTAGGCACAGGCGCTGAGAGAAGGTCCTGGTGCAGACACAGCAGGGATGTAAAGGCCTGGTGAAGCTGGCCCTCCTGAGCAGTGCAACAGCTGCTTCTTATGGTCATGCAAGTCATTTCGGAATGCTGCCATGGCTGAGAGGACAGCGGGCTTACGCTCTGTGCTCCTCTGCCTTACTGGGCATATCATTCTACTCAGGCTTTGAAGAGCCCCAATCTGTGGTGGAGACAAGGTGAGCTAGGGAGACCTGCAAGAGGGCCAAAAAGAGCTACACATTTTTCTCTATTATCTTTCCAGTGCTTATTTGTTGCTTTTACTAAAGTAAAACCAAACTTGAGCAGAGTCTAAGACGTCCTTCTTGACAGACGGGAACCCAAACCAGGTTCCCCAAGGTCTGGCCCAGCACAAGTGGTTGCAATGACTCAATTAAATGAGATAATGAATGTAAAGCACCTGCCACAGGGCCCGGCATATGGCAGGCTCTCCATAGTGATTATTATTTCTCCAGTAGCACCTACGAGAGAATTCTTATTTTGTTTTGGAGGAATGAATATGCAAGAGCTCTTTGCATTTCTAAGCTATGTAAAGCTTAGATTTTTAATTACTATTTTCACTATGTAATACCAATATAGGCACTTAAACATTTTGTAATATTAGGCATGAAAGTGGTACTGAGTCAGGGTGATAAAGTCTGAGATAGTTTTCATGGAACCATTCTGCCCCCTCAATTCCAACTTACAAAGTAAAAAGAGCATATACAAACATAAACATTTTAAGTGGAGCTTTGGATTTGTCATAATCCACTGTGTTCTGAGAATTGTCAGTGAAATCAATCCCTCTTTTTTTTTTTAGAAGAGATTACTTATTGGAAGGTTACTGGAATATCTCACTTAATTAAACTTGACCACCAATAGCTCCTGAACTTTGCATCTTAGAAATTTCCTCTCAGTTGCAGCTTGAAAATCTTGCAAAGAACTCAGATTGGCCTGGCTTGGGTCAAATAAGCACCCCTAAACTAGTCAACTGTGGTAAGAAAAGAGTCAGAAAAGACACTTAGCTCCTGCCAGAAACACAAGGTTAGCCATGGAGGCAGAGTTATCTCAAGAAGAGAGAATGCTGAGCAAAGGCACAACTGACCACTACACACTCACATGATATTTATGTTGAACACTGTAACTAATGGAAATTCATGAAGTAAAATGGATTACTATAATCATTGATGGAAACTAATTCTGTAAGAAAAATATGTATACATACTGGACTCTAACATGGCTCAGAGACAGGAGTGACGGGAATAGAGCCCCACAGAGAAAACAAGGGAAGGTAGAAATAGGGAAAACAGGGAAACCAAGGACCACACAAATCATCCCTTCAACCCCCTGCTTATCTGTTATGATATCTCTTACGCTTTTATGTAAAATTATTGTGTATGTAGTATAAACTTTAAAAACACACAATTACAATTAATTATACCTTTTTATTTTAGAATAGTTTTATAGGAAATTTGCAAAGACGGTACAGAGAGTTGCCATATACCCCCCTCCCACCCGGTTTCTATTATTAATATCTTACATTGTTCATAATTAACAACCCAATATTGATATTTTATTAACTAAAGCCCACACTTTATTTAGATTTCTTTAGATTTCTCCAAGATGCCACATTACGTTGAGGAGTCACGTCTCCCTTGGCTTTTCTTGACTCAGACACTTTCTTAGTTTTTCCTTGTTTTTTATGACCGTGACAGTTTTGAAGAGTACTCATCAGGTATTTTGCAAAATGTGCCTGTATTAAGATTTGTCTTTTTTTTTCATGATTACACTGGGGTTATGAGTTTGGGGGAGGAGGTCCCTAGAGGATGATGCCATCTTCATCATGTCATACCCAAGGTACATACTATCAATGTAAGTTATCACTGTTGATCTTAACGATGATCACCTGGCTGACGTGGTATGATATTTTTTATAAAATAAAACCAATCACAATAACATAAGAGATACGACAAGACAAGCAGAGGCATATCAGGCAAATTGAGATTTGATTTTATGGTTTCTAACTTTAAGGACATTACTTCTCATCAGCAAGGACAGGAATTTTTAATACACTGACCACTTTTCTTGGATGTTCTACAAATATTGAGATATTCTAGGTAAAAGTTAATGGATGTCTGTAAGATTTACAGTAATCTTTGTTGGTTCCTCTAAAATCACATTAGTCAAGTCCACTGAAGATTATCTACTTATAGCAAAAAAAAAAAAAAAAAAATTACAAATTCATGAAATTGTTGATATTTGATACAAGTGGTAGATGATACAAGTCAAGCTATTTAAATTCTTGTGTGAAAAGAATTTATCTTTTCATGAGTTTACTCAAGAGTAATAAGAATTTTAGATTTCAGCCCTTTAAGGTCAATTAAAGGAAATCTTGATGAGTGGTATTTTCTTTTCAGAATTTTTTATAACAAAGCATTTTTTAAAAAATTAACTAGTAATCACCCTTGTGTCAAATCACAAGAAAACAAGCTGATCATGTTGTGAATTTACTTTTTAGGTAAAAGCTGTGTACAGATGCAATCTGCCAGTACTGAAGTTACCCACATGAAAGACTAAATGACAGGAATAATTTACACAGAGTCAGGCAAAACTGCAGGTACATTTTAAAGTTTTCCCACATTAAGAGTTAAAATAAAAATGGTTTTCCAGTTCTCAGGGGGAAAAAAATTCTATTAAGCATACAACACCCCATTTTTAAAACTGTGAAAAATTGAAGTTTTAGTGTAAAAGTACATGGAGACATTTCTAAAGTATATTTACCAATTGGGAGGCAGACTCTAACGCAGGGTCTGCAATCAAGCAAGTGGAAACTTTGGACGTACTGCTTTCTTCATCCCTTCTAAATGCACAAAGCAAGTTATATACCCTCAGTACTAAAATAAATACACCTATTTAACTTTGTTTGACAGGTATTGCTCAAGCATATTTGATCAAGGAACCCTGTTTATTATCACATTTTATTTGTATACCAAGGAACCGATGTTCTAAGGGCCATACTTTGAGAAATGCTGCTATGTGACAAATACTACAATTCTAAGTGTGGTGAGTGGAACAACTGTAATCCATTTTAGCGTATCTAAAGAAATTAATAGGTGATGCATCTCAAATGTTCTTTTTATTTATTTATAGAATGAATATTAAGTGCAGAAATCCTATCCACTCTCTTTTTTTAAAATAAACCATGCTGATGCAAAAATGGGAAAATGTTACAAAGACATTACCATAGTACTAAAAGCTCACAGCTTAGTCATAAATGCTTTACAACAATTTAAAGAGAATGAGGGGAATGTTAACATAAAAAGAACAACTATGAAGAGGTGAGAAATGACCAAGTTATATCTGGCCTCTTAAAAGAGTCCTCAGAACTGGTCTACAGGGGCTCCTCTCCAAATGACTAAGTTGAATTAGCTTCATTCTCTTTAGCCCCCTGACAAGGTGGCATCTAATATGTATACGGGAGCTCACCTGGTTCTTCCAGGGAAACCCTGCAGCAGCTATGCCTGTCTCTAGCGACCAGACCCAGGCAATCCTCTTCAGTCCCTCTAGGCCAGCTTCATCAGAAATCATGCTTTGAACAGCACAGTTATATGTCAAAAAGGAGGAGCAAAGGTTTATCAAAACAGGTGTGTAAAGGTGGCAGGGGCGGGGGAGGTGGATTGACACAGATGATGTTCCTAATATCTGAGTTGGCTAAAATCTGGAATGCATTTTTCATGAGAAATACTGATATAACTGATAATAGTTCAGCTCCATCATTAATAAATAATTGAGGACATTATTATAAAAATATACCACCATTTATAACATTATTTTCCTAAAATTACAATGGCATTTTAAGTTCTAATATTGCACACTAACTATAATAATATAGAGAATTAACTTACTGGTAAATTATGGACAGGCTGCAGTTAGTTTTCTAAAGCCTTAGAGTTCACTCCAAAGTTTATTCGTGGCCCATGTGAGAGGGCATAGCTTTTCTGTTGTTCAATATTTTCCTAATTTAATATGCCCACTTTAATTCTTATAACAATTTCTAATTTAAACAATGTTCACCAGCAAACGTCTTAAGTTGTGATTGGGAAATCTAGCATAGCACAGGTAGAACGAAAAAATAAAGGCTTTAAACAGAAATACTTTTTACCTAAATCTTATTTTTTCTCTGTTATTCAACATAAAAATATACATTTCAAAACATTTTAAGATACCTGAGAAACAGCACAACAGAAAAGGCCTGTACCCAGATGAGTCCAGTTACAGTGCAGCAAGGAGAGCCTGTGGCTACAGGTGTATTTCCCTCTTCTATAAACCCACACTGACCTAAAAGGACAATATTAAGAAAAAGAAAGACATGCTTTGAAGAGTAAAATAAAGATAAAGCACCGAGCACCTTTTACAATGTTGTAATAAAATATTCATTAATTTTGCTGTATGAAAACCTGGGAATAGATGAAAGACAAAACTAGATATAAAAAGAGTTAAGCCATTAGTGTTTATAAAATCAGTTTTCTCTGACATGTGAAAAAAAAAAACAGATAAAAAATCCTTTGAAGTAACAGGAAAGTTCATGATTCTCTTTCTGCCAATGTTATCTACTGTAGCTTCTCAGTTGTCCACTTAGATTTTATGTTACAAACTGATGCATGAGGTCTTATATTAACATAAACACTTCTTTTTAAAGAAATACTATAATGCTTTTATGGCTGTATCATGAAGTATTACTACAAATAAATTCTAACTATACTTCATCATAAATAGAAATTAAGAAACTACACTTCACCAAGGTGATTTTTGAGTCTTCTAAATTGTATTTGTTAACTTATCTGCCAATTTGAACACTCTAGTAATTTGTAGAGGGCTTCCTTGTCATTAATGTGAATTAACTTAATTCAAAAGCAATTATTTTTTTAAATGGGGCACATACCAGCAAAGCTTAGCAACAGCCACAAACTAGTGGCACACCATGGGCAAAAGGCCAACTCTACAGTGATATGTAAAGCTCTCTTCATGGACAATCCAAACAAAAATTGCTCTCAAAATAGTTTGCCTATTAGAATTATTAGTTTAAAAATGGAAGTCTAATTTAATGAGATGATTTTAGGCCTTTGGGCTAGAATCTTACAACCAGAAGGAATAACAATTTTAACATAAATTCGTATGATATTGTCAGAAAGTTTAACCACTGATTTAAAGAATCCTGTTGAAATAATGCATGAAAAAGCTATAGGGGTAACAATGGTGAGTCTAAAATTAAAAACTATTCCTTTTAAATAATTTCCTATGGACAAGACACAAATACTAAGCATTTTCTACTTTTGTATTGCCAGAAATTCCATGAGAATCCAAATACGAAAAAGTGAAGGTTAAACCTGCATCTGGCTGGTTGACTATGAAAATCCTAGAAACAGCACTAAGAAGCATAACATACTATCACTGAACACTGAAGAAAAATGACAAACACCTGCAAACATTTTTTCTATTGAAGCTTTAGTAAATTTGAAATAACACACCCTCATTGTCTTTCTAGTGATGCTGTTGAGTAGTTAGGACTACTACAAAACCAGTGCTGAAAGCTGATAAATATTTATGGGGCCACCTGGTGATTTCTTCAAGTTCAGCCACAGCAATGATTTTGGATGCCGCCAGTACTGCCCCCACAGGCACATGTTCTCCTTCGGGGATATGGGAAGCTGTACAGTTGGGGACCAGATTGTTGCAGGTGCTCTGAACATCACTGAGAAGAGCTGCCAGCTAAAGCAAAAAAATAAAAATGAAGAATGTTTTCCTATGCTTTTCCATGGATGGAAATCACTATCTCATGCCTGCGAAAGCTACAAAAAAAAAAAAAAAAAAAAAAAAGGAAGCTCCTTTATTCCAGATAATCTGTAAATTCAGGATTCCAAATACACATTTTCTTTATAGGAGTAGCATAAGCTGTTCATTGATATCCACCTTCTTATTGAATCCTTGATGTGATTTTAGTTTAAAAGGAGAAGGAGAAACAGGATCATATGCTAAATGATGGCTTTGGCAACATTATATGAGATGGCTTTTGGGTTTGCCACATAGTCTGAGTTTCTTCGTCGTGAGCAGCTGTGCCAGGCCATTGAGAAACACCAGAAAGATGGTCATGGACATGACAATCACGTAGTGGCTGATGCTGTACAAGGAGAAAAAGAAACACAATACTGGTAAGGAGAACACATATGAGGAAAAACATAGGATAATGTAATGTTTTAATATGGATATATAAAATACACAGAATTACAAAGGGTACTGATGATTTCAAAATAGATACCAAAATGTTTTAAAAAACCAAGTTTGTATAAAATGTGAGTTACATATGCACTTCCTTAATAAGAATAATGTATATTACTTATGTATTAATATTAATTTTTAATCCCTAATAACACAAGCTACCATTATGCTGAAATAGTGATGAACATGTTTTCAGATATCTGCAGCAACTGTAATATTTTATGAAAGCATCTGTGATTGGTTTTGCCAGTACCTGTGTCTTTGTTACCAGTAGAAATCAAATTTCAAAAGCTTTTAGAAAAATAAAGAAAATTTTTTCTAAAATTATATTTAAGAAACTTCCTCCTCCAATTCTTCAACCCTTTGAATTCTATCCATAGACTCTCCAAGATGTTCCCATGTTAAGTATTCTGACATTTTAGAGCATTGCCATTTTATGCCTTGAAATAAGTTACAAGTACTTCGACCAAACTACCAGCTGTGAAAGAAAGATAAATGTTACCCAAAATCAAATTTCAGTGAAGTGAAAATTTTAGTCATGGAATTGAAACAAAGGAAAATCGGACAAATGTCTTTATTAATCTCACAATCAAAGCTACTGCCTCCCAGGCTTTTGGAAAAAGATAGGAGAATAACGAATACTATTAAAATTACTCAGTCTTAGTTCTAATCTATCAGCAATGGTAAATGTTCAGTTTTCCTTTTTAAACACAGTAATTGTACTGTCTACATAGAACATAACTTGATAAAAAATTCAGAAGTATGGGAAGAAATATAGGATATAGATATGACAAATGTACAACATAGCAGAGGCTTCATGTGGTGATGCTAGCACAGCACTGCCCAAGCTGAGCTACAGCACATGTTGGCAAGTTTATTTTCATTGCCTACCAGAGTTACACTTAACTGTCTAACTCGATCATAGATGTGCACATTTCATATTCTTCAACAAACAGAGGGGGATATGTTTCATCAGGCCTATGGCCAGGCTAGTATAATGAAGGGAGATCATCGTGTCTACCCCTTCCTTTCATCTACTCACAGCAAATAGGAGTCCTAGTGCTGGTTCAAGAACTCCTACCCAGGAGTACCCCACAAAGCAAGCCCCAGGGAACAAGGCATTGGGACATCAGGAAAGGTAACTGTTGGGTGTTGAGTCAAGAAGGCCGATCACCTGGAGGGATCTGGAGACTAAGGGGAGAGAGATAAGGGGCCTTGGAGGTCCCCCTCCCACCTTCCCAATAACTTAACCCAATAGGTGAGCTGCCCCCCAAAGTCAAATTGCTGGCTCTAAGCCAAATTTAGCACGTCAATCAGATATTTGTCCATAGGCCTCTCAAGGCCAAAAAACAAAGGCCTTCTACTTTGTGTGACCTTTTTTTTTTTTTTTTGTAATGTTACAGCTTTTAAGAAAGAACCTCCAATTGTAAAGTTTTACAGTTTAATAAGATTTTCTTTGGAGAGGCACGGGTTGGGAAATTTTTATTTAGAATCCTTCTTTAGCTTCACCTTATAAAGTAAGTTTGAAGTAGAAAAGGAAGAGTTGGCTAATTAAAAGCAAGAATTAGAACTGGTTATGTTAAAAAACCTGGCTTTGGTTGAGGCTAGACTCTTGATCTAATAAGAAAACAATAAAATCAGATCTTTATTGATAAACAAATACCAACTTTAAAGTAAGATTTTTTAAGACTTTCATTTTTTTCATTGCAAAAATAATACAATAGGATACTGGACATGGAATTTTTCCTAAATTGTGTGTGTATGTGTGGTTTTTGTTTTGTTTTTGCTCTGAACATGATATGGATCTTACGTACCATTTGATTAAATCACTAATAATTATTTAAAAATGAAAATAATGATTATATGTCTAGATTTATTTATCGTCATACCAAGCCTTGTTGGCAATAAAATTATCTAGATATTTATTTTTTGTGCCCCCCCCCACAAAAAAAGAGTGCAAGCAACATACCTGATATCACTGCACAACTGTCAGCATAAGTCTCACACTTGATACAAAAATTAACTAAAATGGATCACAGACTTAAATGTAAAATGTAAAAGTATAACATTTTAGAAAAAAAAAAAAACAGAAGAAAATCTTAGGGATCTAGGGCTAGGCAAAAAGTTCTTAGACTTGACACCAAAAGCACAATCTAAAAAAGAAAAAATTGATAAACTGGACTTCATCAAAATAAAAAACTTTTGCTCTGTGAAAGCCCCTGTTAAGAGGGTGAGAAGACAAGTTACAGACTGGGAGAAAATATTTGCAAGCCATATAGCTAACAAAGAATAAATTCTCAAAACTCAACAGTAAAAACAAAACAAACAAAAAAACCAAACACAACCACAAACAACCCAATTAGAATATGAGCAAAAGACATGAAGAGACACTTCACCAAAGAGGATATACAGGTAGCAAATAAACAAACTAAAAAAAATGTTCAACACCATTAATCACTAGGGAAATGCAAATTAAAACCAAAATGAGATATTGCTACACACATACTTGAATGGCTAAAATAATAAATAAATAGTGACAACATCAAATGCTGGCAAGGATGCAGAGAAACAGGACCACTGCTCTCTGGTTGAGCCACTCTGAAAAACAGTTTGTCAGTTTCTTATAAAACTCAACAAGCAGCTACCATAAGACTCAGTGAATATACTTCTGGGCATTTATGCTAGAGAAATAAAAAAAATTATATTCACAAGAATGTTTATAGAAGCTTTGTTCATAATAGCCCAAAACTGGAAATAATTTTGATGACTTTCAACAGGTGAATGATGAAACAAATTGTGGCATTTCCATATCATGGATTTACTTACCAATAAAAAAGAATTAACTATTGAAACACACAACTTGAATGAATCGCCAGAGAGTAAAAAAATGCTAATTCCAAAATGTTATATACTACATGATTCCATTTATATTTATAAAATAACAAAATTATAAAAATGGAAGACAAAGTAATTGTTGCTAGGGGTTAAGGAGGGGGTGTAGGTGGGAGGGAAGTGCCTGTGGCTATAAAAGGACAATGTGAAAGATCCTTGTGTTGATAGAAATGTTCTGTATCTTGACAGTATCAATGTCAATATCCTGGTTATACTATATGTTATCCTATAGTTTTGCATAAAGTTACCATTGGGAAAAACTGGGTAAAGAGTACACAGGATCTCTCTGAATTATTTCTTATAATCTCATGTGAATCTATAATTATGTCAAAATAAAATGTTTAATTAAAATTTTTTTTTTAGTTCACAGGCTATACAAAAAAAGGCTGTACAAGAGGTAGGTTGGGGCTGATCTGATGGTAGTGGGTTATCAGAACTCACTAGTGTCATTAAAGTTGGTATAAACCCCCCCACTGCTAAATTTGACTGGTTTCAAAAAAATAAAAATAAAAATAAAAAAACAAGAGGTGGGTTGGATTTGACTGTAGGGCCATGGGTGTTGATCTTCACCCTAGACTGTAAGTTCTATGGAAATAGGGACCATGATTTTTCTCTGATCTCTTTCCCAACTGCATCTTTAAAGTATAATGCAAGGCCTTATGGGAATTTAATCAATATTTGTTAAATGAATTATTAAAGAGAATAATTTATAATTAAAAGAAATCATAATATCCTCTTCTTTCATTTTATATTACCCTGACAAATTTAATCTAGACTTAAATCAGACTCTCCTAAAACAAAAGCCATAAACATAATAAAAATTAAGTTCTAAAAAAAACAAAAATTGTTAAAGAAACAAAAAGAATTTCTATGAAAATGAAGTAAAAACTAGCCCTATAAGATACTGAAACATAAAGTTAAGTATAATCCTGACATTAGAATCGATAGTCAGAACAATAGAAGAGAAGAGATAGCCCTGTCACACAGATACAGGAATCATCACAAAAAACAACTGTTCTGGCTGGACTCATTTTAAATTTATGAACACAAATGAGATTTGGCTCTCATCAATGCCTCAAGCCTGACTGCACACTTGTGAATTACTTTTCTCTGTTTCTGAGCCAAACCACTTCATGTCCTGTCATCTCTCCTCAAAGTTCTGTCACCTTCCACCCATCTCAGCAGATGACTTTGCTTATTTTATTGAGAAAATACTGACAGGGCAATCATAAGGGAAGTACCTCTTCTTTTCTCACCCTGAACATACCCATATCTGTGCTCATATTTCCTCCTGTGGCAAACCCCTTCATTTCTGTTTTGGATTCCATCCCAACTTTCTTACTAAGGAATGTTACTTTTGCCAACTATCCCATCCCCGCTTATGCCACTGATTTTTCCCTCTTTTTGGTAAGCAAATTCTTTACCATATAAATGTATAATTTTTCTCATCCTAAAAACAAACCAAAACTCTCCCAAGTTCCCATAGCTCCCTCCAGCACCATACTAATTTAAGGCATCTTAAATCTGGTATACCCAAAAACCTGGTCTTAATCTCCCAGGCCTTCCTTCACCAAACTCACTCCTCCTAAAGCCCTCTTCATCTCTGGAAATGGCTTTACCATTCACTTAGTTACTCAAGACAAAAAAACCTAGAAGTCATCCTTCATTCTTTTCTTTTCCTGGTATATCTAATCTATCAACAAATTCCATCAACCTCTCTTTCAAAATATTTTCTAAGTCTAGCCTCTTGTCACCATTTTAAATTGTTACACTAGTCTAAGCTGTCATCATCTCTAGCTTAGAATATTCCAACAGCCTCTTAATCTTCCTGCTCATCTCTTGATCCCTCCAATATGTGCTTCAGACTGTGGCCAAAGTGTTGTTTCAAAAATGTGAAGCAAATAAAATCACTTCCTGTACAACAGTCTAATGCCTCACTCCACACTTAGAATAAATTCCTAATTCCTTACAAAGGCCTTCAAGGCCACAAGTGATATCAAATGACTACTCTCCAAACTCTCTTCCTACCATGTTTCCCTTCTCACACTATTCTAGTTACACTAACATTCATGTTTTCAAAAGTGCTTACAGACATGGGGAAATGGTTATTATAAAAAGCCAAATTAAAAAAAAAACCGTACATGTTTGTACATAAATTAAGGCTTAAAGGATATATATCAACATGTTGAACAGTGGTTCTCTCTGAGAAAATGAATTATGAGTAACTTCTTATTTTTTTCTTAATGTTTTCAGTATTCTCTATAATAAGCTTTTGATACATTTCTTTTTATGTGATGTTTACAAATTATGCTAGATTTAGCCACAGAACTCTAAAGGTGACTTCATAATTACCATGGAAATCTTCAACTCTGTTCTGCTTTTGAGACCTCAGAGGACACTTCAAAATCTGTATCAGTCCCTGAGATTAAAATCCTCGATCCAATAAACTGGATATAATGGTCACAACTTCGTGTTATAAGATTGTTTACGCCCCAGCCCAGTGACTGAAGCTTGGAATCAAAGATGAGATGAGTGAGGGAGTGCAAACCACCCAGCATAGGGCCTGAAGATCAAATCCAAGAAACCTCAATTTGACCTTGGTTCCATAGGTGAAACCAGGCAAGGAGGTTGGGAGCCAAGTAGATGAATAAAAGAAATAAGAACTGTAAAATATTACACTATAGAAAGGATAAACAAAATGTGGTATATCCACACAATGGGACATTATTCAGCAATAAAAAATAATGAAGTACTTATTACATGCTACAATATAGATGAATACCAAAAAAAATTACACTAAGTAGAAGAAGTTAGATGCAAAAGATTACATATTGTATGATTCTGTTTATATATTTGCTGGGCTCTGTGACTCACACCTGTAGTCCCAGCTACTCAGGAGGCTGAGGCAGGAGCATCAGCTGAGACTAGTAGTTCAAGACCAGCTATGGCAACATAGCTAGACGCTCATCTCTAATTAAAAAAAAGAAAAGGAATGTCCACAAAAAGCAAATATGTAGAGACAGAAAGCAAACTAGTGCTTGCCTGGGACTCAGGATGAGAATGGGGATAGATTGTAAATAGGCACGGGGGAATTTTTTGGGTGATGGAAATGTTCAAAAACTAGATCATGGTGCTGGCAGCACAACTCCATAAATTTGTTATAAATCATTTCAATGATTTATAACAAACATTTAAATCATTTAAAGTCTTAAAGTAGATAGATTTTAAGCTATGTAAATCATGCCTCAATAAAGCTGTAAAAATTTTGGAAAGAAAGAAAAGATTACATGCTGGCAAATTTTTGGTGTTAAATTTTGCCATCACTTCTAGGTCAAAATGTGAAATCTGATTTGATCTCTAAACAAAAATGTTTTGTAAAATCAGCAGGTAACCTACCCTTAAGTTTAATGAAAAGTTTATCTATAAAAGGTATTTCACAGATCACTTAACTCTGAATCTGAAATGACTGACTCTTGGCTCATTTAAGCTGACATTACTGGTAGGAAACAGTTGTGAAGCTCATCATCTTCATGCAATTGAGCTATAGGCATCCAGCTTGTAATATTTTGCATCAGTCAAGTCTTGGTGTCATCCCAGCATAGCAGAGTTAAAGGAACATCAAGTTTCAACTTGAAATGAGTTCAACTATTCCCATTCTCCCCCATAACTACTTTGACATCATTTAAATCAGTAATTCTCAAGGTGAACATATGTGTGACGGTAGAGGGGGACAGTGGATGTGTATGGAGCCACACACAGAACTGCCAAGTAGGCCTTTTCAACCTGCACAATGGGTGATAAAAAGTTGACTGTGTTTCTCTTTAATCAGGGTGATGGGCAATACAAGCAGGTCATGTCTGCTAAATGTACTGGGGCAGAAAAAGGTTGAGAATCATTGATTTTAATTAATAAAGCTTGGTATTTGTTGTAAGAGTATAGACGCTTTATGGCATTTAATTATATTTAAGATATTCAAAAATTATTAAATAGAATCATGAGTTTTCATTATATCTAAAGAAAAATGATACTTTAGTCATTTGTATTTTAATAAGTTACAACAACAGTGCATGTAGGAAACAATTAAAATCCAAATGAACAATGCTATCAAATCAAACTGCAGCTCAAACTGATGATCCTGACTCTATTCACCTCCCTACAAATACATTTAGAACATAAATTTAAATATATGTTTTTATAGTTATGAAAATTACCTCAAAGGAATTTTTCTTTAGTTTTAGAAATGCACTCTCTGTATGCCATATAAAAGGCAAATACTCTCTAAAGTTTATGATCTGCTATAAATGAAGATAAAGTGTAAAGATCACAAAAAGAAAATAGTAAATTAGCTCTGTCAGCTGAACACAATTTTATGGCCTGGGCAGGATATTTTTCACACGGCTGTTAAAAAAAAACACCTGATGCCACAGGTTCTCAAGAGAAACACTAAACTTACACTAGCCGAGTATACTGACTGCACTGTATTCCTTTCTGAGTCTCCAGCTGTTTTTGGTAAAATCTGCTCTGAAGATGCATTATGCATAGAGTTCTACACCTATAAACAGATGTACTAGATATACTGCCTAATGCCCTAGTAATGCAATTTTTATTGTTAAAGAAACTATTACTTATTTATTAACTTGAAACTAAAAGGTGACAAATCTCTCAAAAGAATTCTGAAAACCCATTTCAGTAACCACAACAACACTATACAGACTACAGATACATGCCAGACCACATTCATGGGGCTAGTTAGCACCCACTCCTCTCTAAAGTTCTGGGATAGATTCTCACCACTTCAGCATTCATAAAGCAATAAAACAGTGAGGACAAAGGGACAACTTTCCATGCCTTTTATTCATAGGCATGGAATGGCTGAAGTTATTAACTATATTACTAATATGAAGGGGTTTGGAAATAAAATTTGTCACAAAGGGAAACCACTGCAGGAGCACAATTCAAACAACCCTGGTCAAATAACTCATGAAGGGAACCTGCCAGTAAGTTTATTATTAGCAACATCTCAGCTTTTCAAATACACTTTCACATAGGAATAATTAGAAACCCAAAACTTAAAAACAACATTTTCACAAACAGAAAGCAGAAAAAATACAACAATGAAGTTTTGATATGTGAACCCTATACTACGGTGCTTTTGTTTTCTTTTTCTTTTAGATTTCCCCCACCCCCTCAGCTTGTTTTGAATCTTGAAGTATATTTTTCCCCTACCCTCCAAGTCGTTCCTGGCAATAAATTAGATGTTTATGAAGATGCATGAACCAGTCCTGCACACTGAACAGTAAGTACTACATGGTTCACAGAAGCAGTGTATGCCATTGCTGCTGTAAAGGACACAAAGAGACAATCTTAGAATTCTAACTTACCAAAAGCAGCAACAACGAAAACCTCACATTGCAGCATCAATCTGGGGCAATTCGATTTAGAAAGTCTAAATTCACTAACTCAGATTTCATTTTTGACTCTCCAGCCTGACTTCTCTTCCCCAACTCCCCTCCCCTCTGCAATCATCTCCCTTTCTTAATGTGGGGATCTTCCAGATAATATAAGAGACAAGACATACAGAGCAAAGAGATATTTCAGCAGGAATGACCAGGAGAGTAGGTGAGAAATTTATGTGGAGTATTTCAGTGCCCTCAGTCTGATAAATAGAAGTGAGATCCGTGGTTCCTTATTTTACCTGCCTTCAAGAAGTTTCTCAGAGCCAGCACCCCATTTAACCTATCTGTGGGAGTTAGATCCTTGATGATGAAGCACTGAGAATGAGATAAACTATGGTTTAACATAACTTATTAACTGGCTATGCCTTTATCATCTTCCCATCCACTTCGGATTTTTAATGTTGTATAGATGGGGGTGTAATGATTATACCACGACAACAGGCACAGACCTCAACTGTCCCAGGTAAACCAGGACATATGATTACTGTACATATAGAGTAACTCCCAATATAAAAAACACTATTATCACAAAGTATTTCTACAGTATATATTTTATCCTGTATAGCATTAATTAATTATATAGTATTTTAATATTTATACATAAATCACTTATAGTACTGAAAGATGGAATTTATTATGGCTAGTACTACAGAGTAGGGGTGAGCAAAGCATTCTCAGCCTACAAGTGCTAATGTACCATTCTGTTTCCCTTGGTTTGTATGATGTTCACTGTTTTATGCCTTTGTAGTCTCCTTTTATTCTTATTAAATATTTTGTGCTCTTTATTCCCATAATGGCTGTTTAAAGGAATGCAAGGAATAAGGCAGAAGGTACCACACAAGTGCCAAGAAGAACGTTATGCTAGATGTTAAAGGCAAGTTTTGCAGTGGCTCTGTTAAAAATACATCAAGCCAACACAGGTAACAAAAGTAAAAATAAATAAATTGGACTATATCAAAATGAAAAACTTTTGGGCAACAAAGGACATAATCAACTGAGTAAACTGCAGAATGGCAGAAAATATTTGCAGATCGTGTATCTGATAAGGGGTTAATATCTAGAATATTTTTAAAAATTCCTACAACAACAAAACAACAAATAACCCAATTTAAGAATGGCAAAATGACTTGAGACATTTCTCCAAAGGTATACAAATGGCCAAGAAGTATATGAAAAGATGCTGAATATGAGGTACCCAGAATAGTCAGATTCACAGGAACAGAAAAAGTGGAATTGTGGTTGCCAGGGACTGGGAGGAAGAGAACATGGGGAGTCGTCACGCAATGGGCATAGTTTTAGTTATTCAAGATGAAAAAGTTCCGGAGATAGGTTGCACAATGATGTGAATATACTATCTACTAAACAGCATACTTAAAAATGGTTAAGATAGTAAATATTATGTTATGGGTATGTTATGGGTAAAATATTGCAAGTTTTTAAAAAGGGAAGAAAAAAACTATTAAGGAAAAGAAGGTAAAAGTTGGCAATTTGGCTTTGTGCAAAGTACTATGACATGATGAAGGGTCTTGCAACGTCACTGCAGCCTGAGAGATCCCACCAGGAAGGAAAGAGGAAAAACTATGCCTAGAGGTACATAATGACTTCAGCGTATCAAAACAGAACTGAAGAGTAGTTGCTGAGGTATGATGCCAGGAACACATAAGGACACTTGTAATGACCCTGACAGTGCTGTTTCAGTTAGTGTTTCCATTTCCAGGCACAGATCCCACCCTACTCCCCACTCCATGGAATAAAAAAGGTTGTCAAGACACCTAACTCCTAGGCCATCATTCATCTATGGAAGTAACATCTAAAATACTGAAGCTCAAATAAAACCAAAGAATATGGCTCTTCACTTACATGCCAATGAAATGTACATTTGTAGCTTTGTATCCAAGGTTCTCCAAGTTATGCCTCCCAAAGGCTGTTCTCTAGAAATTTCTTTATCCAAAATCTATGGTTTCTGAAATCCAAATTATTTATCACACATATGTATTGGGGTGTTTTTTACCTCTATAGCTTTGCTCATATCCATTCTGCCTGTCTAAAACACTCTTCTCAAATCTCTAAGTCCCCTAATTACACCTTTCACTGAAGGCCCAGCTCAATTGCATTCAACTGCTACTCCCCTGAGAGACCTTTCCTTACCCCGCAAGGTTGAGACAGGTGCCCTAAGTGTCCCCATAGATACTCTTAAGTATCTATGACACAGACTACTCTAGAACTTCCCACGCTGCACCATATCACCTGCTCACAGGTCTGTTTCCTCCTCTGGTCTCAAGCTCCTTGAGAGCCCAGGACTGTGTTTCTCATCCCCAGCAACTGCCCTGGCATACAGTTGTTGCTTATTAAATATTTGCAGGATTGAATAGAGATCATGAATATGAAAAGGTGCTTTGTACTGTATACAAGTTATCAACAGTAATAACAGTAAAAATTTTTACTTTGTAGAAAAAATATGCCAGGTAAAGATAAGCCTGAAACTAATCAGAGAAAATCTGAAATTCTTAATTAGTGTAATATAATTTAATAATATTGTTCATAAATTAATGATGCATTTTCCTGTGAAAATTATATCCTTTTCATTCCTTGGCATCTCTTTAGAGCCAAACCAATGTTGATTTCTCCCATCAAAAAAGTTTCACACCAACGTTCACAGCAGCATTATTCACAATAACCAAAAGGTAGAAAAAAACCCAAGTATCCACTGACAGATGAATGGATAAACAAAATATAGTATATACATATAATGAAATTTTTTTCAGCCTTTAAAAGGAAGAAAACTCTGACACATGCTACAACATAAATGAACACTGAGGATATTACCCTAAGTGAAATAAGCCAGTCACAAAAAGACAAAAATACTATGTGATTTCACTTATATGAGGTACCCAGAGTAGTAAAATTCATAGAAACATAAAGCAGAATGGTGGTTGCCAGTGGCTGGGGGTAAGGAGAATGGGGAGTTAGTGATTAATGGCTTCAGAGTTTCAATTTTGCAAGATAGAAAGAATGCTGGAGACAGAGATGGTGGTGATAGTTATACAATCATGTTAATGTACTTAATTTACTGAATGGTAGACGTAAAAATGGTTATGATGGTAAATTTTATTATGTATATTTTACCACAATTAAAAATAAAATAGAAAGGTTCACACACAAAAATGGTATATTTTATCAGAATATTTTACAAATATACTTCTGATCTATGTCTAAAATGAAACAAATTAATCAAATTAAAGAGAGTATGTCAAGAATAAGAGACAATACAAGAAACACTATGAAGGATAACAACATGGAACTACAGAACAACAATAGTAATAGCTGACATTTATTGAAGCTTATTAGATACCAGGCACTGTGCTAGATGCTTTACATGAATTAATTCATTCAAAATGACTACAAGACAAAAGGGGGCTTAGAAAGATTAAGTTTCTCACTAATGGTCTCACAGGTAAAATGTGGCAGAAATAGGATTCAAATCCAGATACACTGGTCTAAAGCCAGTGACTCACTCTGTTCTGACCCACTATCTGCTTGGATACTTTGGAATGAGAGAGCTGGTGAGAAGAGATAGCAAAACTTCCCCTAAGCTTTCAAATTTAAGAGACAAATGTCTTATGCCCTTTTGGGTAGATGCCTAATAATGCTATTGCTGGATCGAATGGTAATTCTATTTTTAGTCCTTTGAGGCATCTCCAAATTCTTTTCCACAAAGGTTGCACCAATTTGCAGTCCCCCCAGCAGTGTAAGAGTGTCCCTATCTCTCCACATCCTCTCCAGCATTTGTTGTTTTGGGAGTTTTTGATAGAGGCTAATCTCACTGGAGTTAGGTGGTATCTCATTGTGGTTTTGATTTACATTTCTCTAATGATTAGAGATGATGAACATTTTTTTATATGTTTTTTGGCCATTATTCTGTCTTTTTTGGAGAAGTTTCTGTTCATCTCCTTTGCCTATTTATAAATGGGGTTTTTTGATTTTTTCTTGTTAATTCTTTTGAAAATAAAAATCAATGATCTATGGAGTATTTTTTACATGCTAAGCAAATATGCAAGAGATTCAAATCACATCTAGAATCCGTCTCAGATGGATTTGGGGTAAAAAAGACAAAAGGATCAATTTTGTTTTCCTTTTTTCTCCAAGAGAAGAAATTTAGCAGATTATGACGATCACTGACATTCAAATCACAATACAGAGGAAACTGACTTTCTTCAGCTTACACTTTATATAATGTTATAAGTATCGCATGTTAAAATGTTCTCATGTTAAAGATTCTAAGAGGCAGATAAATGATTACATGAAATTTAAACCACCACACAAAATTCATACTGCAACTTGAGTAGCCTTATTTTTGTATACAGAGATTGAGAATAAGAAACCACACAAGGACACTGGAGCGATCTACTTTGAAACCCCAGAGTCAAGCAACTTTTCTTGCATCTTCCACTGTCCTTTAGTTCTCTCCAGACTTAACACTTATCCTCCTCCCTACAGTCTACCAAGAAAATACTTGCTAATGTGTTAACACCAAGAATTGAAGAGATGTCAATTGCTACTTGCTATGCTTACCTCAAAATCATAGTGATATTGTCTATGCTATTTTTACTTTTTATTCACTGCACTCTTAATAACTTTTATGTGAGTATAGTCATGCGCCACATAACATTTCAGCTAACAATGGACCACATATACAACAGTGGTCCCATAAGATTATAATAGATTAGCCAGGTGCAGTGGCACATGCCTATATCCTAACTACTCGGGAGGCTGAGCGAGGAGGATCACTTGAGACCAGAAGTTCAAGGTTACAATGAGTTATGATCACACCACTGCATACTAGCCTGGGTGATAGAGTGAGACCCTGTCTCTAAAAAGTAAAAATATCTTCTGGTAGCTCTGTGGAAAAATAAAAAGTAAAAATAAATTTAAAAAAAGATTATAATAAAGCTGAAAAATTCCTATCATCTAGTGACATCATTGTAATGTTGTTGCAGTTCAATGCATTACTTATGTTTGTGGTGATGCTGGTGTAAACAAACCTACTGTGCTGTCAGTTACATAAAAGTATAGCACATACAATTATGTATAATACATAACACTTGATAATAAATGACTACATTACTGGTTTCTATATCTACCATACTTTTTATCATTATTTTAGAGTGTACTCCTTTCACTTGTTAAAAAAAAAAGTAAGCTGTAAAGCAGTCTCAGGCAGGTCCTACAGGAGGTATTCCAGAAGGCATTGTTATCACAGGAGATGACAGCTCCATGCGTGTTGCCACTGAAGGCTTTCTAGAGGGACAAGATGTGGAGGTAGAAGACAGTGATATTGATGATCCTGATCCTGTGTAGACCTAAGCTAATGTGTGTTTGTCTTAGTTTCTAACAAAGAAGTTGAAAAAGTAAAACAAAGAAAGTTTTTAAAGTAGAAAAAAGCTTATAGAATAGGGATTTAAAGAAAGAAAATATTTTTATACAGCTATAGAATTGTTTGTATTTCAAGTGAAGTGTTATTACAAGAAAGTCAAAAAGGTAAATAAAATTTAAAAGTTTATAAAGTAAAAAAGTTACAGTAAGCTAAGGTTAATTCATTATTGAAGAAAGAAAAAAAATTTTTTATACATGTAGTGTAGCATAAGTGTACAGTAATGTCCTAGGCCATCACATTCACTTACCACTCACTCACTGACTCACCCAGAGCAACTTTCTGTCCTGCAAGCTTCATTCATGGCAAGTGCCCTATACAAGTATACCATATTTTAAAAATCTTTTATGCTGTATTTTTACTATACCTTTTGTATGTTTAGATATACAAGTACTTACCATTGTGTTACAGCTGCCTACAGTATTCAGTATAATAACATGCTGTACAGGTTGGTAGCCTAGGAGCAATAAGCTATACCACATAGCCTAGGTGTATAGTAGACTACACCATTCAGGTTTGTGTATGCACACTCTATGATGTTCACATAGTGACAAAATCACCTAACGGCACAGTTCTCAAAACATATCCCCACTGTTAAGTGATGTATGACTATATGTACTATACCTTGTTCCAATATCAAGCCAGCTGCCATAATCTTTCACCAAGAAGAAAAAATGCTGTAAAATAAAATGAAAATACGGCTCCATTAAAAACAAAGCTAGTTAGATTCAGTCTAAAACCAAAGTTGTTTTTGGATTGTACGCTACAGATTTCTGACCCTTTATAACTGCTATCCAACTGGAATCAACACAAATATTCCATTTACTGAAATTTTTGCTCAGATTAAAATGAGCACTAGTCTAAAATCCAGAAACAGAATTACCAATCAAATGGACACAAAAGTGATATCCGTGAATAACTAGAAATAAAGAAGAACTAGCCAAATTTTGTAAAAGACACTAAATAATATGAAAGATGTTAGTGAAAGAAGCTATATCATTCATTCATCAACAAATATTTACTGACTGACTACTATGTGCTGATAAATTCCCGTTCACAAGGCATATGATCTAGTGAGTGATTTAGTTAAATTATCAGGCATGTGTGTATGTGTGTGTATGTGTGTGAGAAAGAGAGAATGCACGTGCAAGAGAGGAGTGTTTTCATTAGAAAACACAAGCAATTATGGGAGCACGGAGGACGGGGTACATACAATGACTGGGGTAGAAGGGAAGGCTTCCCAATGAAAGGTGAAATCTAAGTGAAAATCAGGAGTCAGATGACAGAGGAGGTTGGGGAGACAGAAGTGTCTGGCATCGGGAATAGCTTATATAAACATCGAGAGTCCAGCTTGGCAGGTTCAAAGTAAGACTAGTGTAGGGAAAACAAGGAGAGAGAGGCGAGAGATGATGCCAGTCAAGTTAGCAGAAGCTAGATCACAAACGGCTTTGCAAGTTAAATTAAGCAATTTGACCCTTTATATAAAATTAATCAGAGAATTTTAATTCTCTATTAACATGTCTTGCTTATTTGCCACTTTGTGAGCAAAAATTAAAGCTGCTTTGTTCTTACATTATGTGTGGTCAATTTCAGAATATATTAGATATGCAGTTCAATATAACATCAAAAATGCTTTTATCTAAACTGAGCGACTAGGAATCTGATTGGGAAGTTACCCTTACTGGTGTCTGTAGTCACTTGCAGCATGGGATGTTATATGGTAAAGGATTAACCTTGCTCAAAAAGAGCTCTGGCCTTTGTTCTCAGCTCCTGGGAGGTGATTTCTTGGTCCTTGGAATGTCATTCCCGGCAGAAGTTCTGCCTAGGGCTTCGGCCACCAGACAGTCTTAACAATTGATTTATGATTGGGGTTTTGAGCCATGTGTATTGGTTCTATCTCTGAAGGACTGAAGATTAAAGGTCAGCTATGTGATCAAGCTCGCGTAAAAAGTCTGGACACCAAAGCTCAGGTGTCTGGCAATACTCCATGTGTATTGTTACACATCAATACTGGGAGAGGAATGTTGTCCTGACTTCACAGTGAGAAAACAACAAATGCTCTGCATTTGGTGTCCTCCTGGACTCTGCCCTATGCATCTCTTCCCTTGGCTGATTTTAATCTGTATCACTTCACTATAATAAACCATAACTGTGAATATAACAGTGTTCAGTGAGTTCTGTGAATCCTTCTAGCGAATTATTGAACCTGAGGGTGGTTCTCGGAATCCCCAAACTTGTAGACATAAAATACATTCTTCTTTTTGTTAACGCTCCTCACTCAGAACTCATTTATTATAGCTACATGTTGATAACATCTTCCCAATTGAAAAGCTGTATTTCCTTTTTCTTCCCTTCCCTCCTCACTTCTTTCCTTTCTTTTTTAATCTGAGAGAAGGGTTAAAAATCAACATTTCAATCAGAAAATATTATCTAAATCTAAAATTAGCTTTTTCTGTTGATTTCTTTTGAAAGGTTCATTTCAGATACAAAGCAACATGGAATACTAGGTATAAAATGACAGATTTGAATAAATCAAGTATTAAGACTTTTGATAGCTTAAGAAGAGCACTCTTACTGCATAATAACTAATATAAAAACAAAGTAATGTATATGTGTAAATTATGCTTGCAGTTAGAGCTCAATATCTAAAGATTTCAGGTACAGAAACACATTCATCTTTCTCTTGATTAAATTAACCCAGCATTTAAGTTTCTCAATCTTATTCATACTGATTATCCAATAATGCCTTACCAAAGCCATTGCATCTGATATGACGAGAACGATGAGAAAAAGGCTGGAAAAAAAATGTTTTTAATTACATATAATACAATATGCACATTTTTCAAGCACATTAAAATCCAAGTGAGAATAATCAAATAACCCAATAGTCTGTTAGTATTTTTGCTCCTCAAAATATTACTTTCAACAAGAGTTCTTTTCACATGATCATGGGTAACCGTTCCTCAGATGAGCTGGAGTTAAAAAATGTATTAGAAAACTATACATCTGAAAAAGGACTAATATCTAGACTCTACAAGGAACTCAAACCAATCAACAAGAAAGAAACAACCCCATTAAAAAGTGAGCAAAAGACACAAACAGGAATTTTTCAAAAGAAAATATATAAATGGCCATCAAACACATGAGAAAATGCTCAACATCAGTAATCATTAGGGAAATGCAAATTAAAACCACAATGAGACACCACCTTACCCCTGTCAGAATGGCCATTGTTAAAAAGTCAAAAAACACTAGATGTTGGTGCTGATGAGGTCAAAAGGGAATGCTTCTATACTGTTGGTGGGGCTGTAAATTAGTACAACCTCTATGGAAAACAGTATGGAGATTCTTGAAAGACCTAAAAGTAGACCTACCATTCAATCCAGCAATCTCACTACTGGGGATCTACCCAAAGGAAAAGAAGTCATTATATCAAAACGACACATGCACTTGTATGTTTATTGCAATACAATTCACAATTGCAAAGATATGTAACCAACCGAAGAGCCCATCAACTAATGAATGGATAAAAAAGGTGGTGGTGGTGGTGGTGGTGGTGGTGGTGGTGGTGGTGGTGGGGGTGGTGGTGGTGGGGGTGGTGGTGGGGGTGGGGGGGGGGGTGGGGGTGGTGGGGGGGGTGGTG